>CAAKMY010042526.1:0-26373 GCA_901111285.1 Corrigiola litoralis
AAAAATTCCTAGTTCCGCCCCTGGTGGTGGCACTATTACCAAATCATTGAAGTAGGAGTATCTTGCATTGCATGCAGTAATAATGCTTACAAATTAAAGGTCTTGTGAGATCGATGATGAATGTTAAAAATTTCCATCGTATAAGTAATTGCCTCTTTAGGGATACGACTTCTGAATTATAGGAAAAGAGAAAGATCAAAAAATCATGGAAGAATCAAACCATACTTTCTTTTTTTTTTTTGACAAAAAGAATCAAACCATAATTAGTGCATAATATACACTGCCGAGAATTATCAAATCATGTTTGTTTATACTCCGTATATGCTAGTAGTTCAGCCCTTGAATACTTCAAGTGAGAAGACCCGGCGCTGCATGATTAATACGATGCTAATATGCCCATGCATGATTCTCGGTCGTCTCTCACGTTAATGCCGACCTACCTACACACCCTTCACACCATTGTTTATCAGGTTCACATGCTAGGACTCCGAAATGGTAGACCAAACATTTCTTTATGTTTTCTGCATGCAACATTAAATAGTCATCTACCATACTCTTCATTAACAGTTGACTCGCTTGTTTGCTACAGAGAGAATTGACTCGCTTGTTTATGTTGGGATCATGAATGATAAGCAAATCATAATAGCTAGTACTATTTCATGATACCGCAGAATAATTATATTGCAACCCTTTCACTCTTATTTGGTTGGTAACTCTGAACATTTTCCTATAGTATCCAACCTCTTTTATACCTAACAAACCTCCAAAATCCAAATATAGGAAGGACTTTGAATAACGTATATAAATAAAAGGTGGCTGTTAAATAAGTTGGTATCACCCCTTGATTATTCTACACAGTTAATCTTGGAAAAACGAGTAAACTCTACGCAAGTTTATCCCAATGTTTAGACCTAATCTTGATTCTTGGGTAGCTCTATCTTTTCAAAAATTATGAACCGTCCACAGCAAACATTATGACGAAGTTCTACCAGAATTCTGGGAACTGACTTTTAACATGGTAAATTAATAGAAATATACATGTGAGCCAATAAAAAGTTCAGGATGCTGAATTCCATATTTATCAACCTATGTGAAACTTCGTGAAATTCTCGGCAATACCCTGACTATGTCAGGATCACTCTCTATGCGCAATGATCTGAGGTGTAAATGTTGCTCCGCATTGTCGTTCTATACTTTTATGGGCTAGGAAAATACCACTAGTTTATAGGTACCAAAAAAACCAAAAGATAACTATATACCAACTCTGGCGATCATCTAGAATTACTTTTAATTAGGAGACAACTAGTCCATTTAGTCCATAGAATTATACTGGAATCACTGTCATGCTCTCCCAGTTAAATTTGTTGGCCTACCTTTCTGACGCAGTTTCGGAGGAACCATATATATCATAATGGCAAAGGAGTACGCTGCTGTGGACCAAGGGTTCATCTACTGAGTCATGATTCAGCAAATTAACAATTCTTCAACATTGACCTAGTTGCGGAAACTGCTTTACCAGGTGAAGTGAATTATGAACCAATAACGGACAAGAGACTAGGTCTTCAATAAAATACAACAATTGCGGTTAGCATGCTATGACAGGGTCAAGACATGTCAAATTTCCTAAGCAATTTACAAGTAGTAGAACTTTTGAACCCTTCACAGGCTTGAAATTGAATTTCTTGTAAACATGGTAAGCGTATTATCTAATGTCGGTAATGTGATATAGGAATTGGGGAGTTGTTTTATGTTTGAATCTATTTCTCCTAGACTCCTAATAAAGTTTTCCGACGGACTTAGTCTTCTTTTATAGAGTTCATAGTTTTATTATCGAGATATGTATTGGATGTCTCTTATCGGTCATTTTTCTGAAATAAAAGGGTGAAATTGTTTCGTTAATTTATAGTCATAAGATATCTATAATTGATATTAATTAATAAAATAAAATAAAATAATCAAACAAAAAATTTATCGAAGAGAACATAGGATCTTTTGTATAAGATTATAAAATTTTGTATACCCTGTATTTAATCATTGTTTCAATATAAAGTTTTGTACGAGGGAGCCCTCTTCATCGAATGCAGTCTTAAACAGGAACATATTGATATATGACTCAGTCAACTATTAACGAAGAATTTATTTGATAGTCATTGCACATATGTCGAACGAATTCCATCATATATATACATAACTCAATAGAACAAAAGTTTCATAAATAAATCTCTTAAAATAACAGGAACTCAAAAACCCATAAACAAATAGGCCTCAATTGAAAACTCTCATATATAACAGTTGTTCCTGGTCATTTTTGACCAAGAGGCCTTATGGCCCAAAGCGAGCCCACTGATGCCTCAATGGCCCAAAACCCTCAGCAACCCGAAGTCAAGATGTCATGGTCAAGAAGCCAGGCCTGGCCAAGACACCAGACCAAACCTCTGGCAGCCAGAATGCCGGTGGCAAGTTATAACCGTTATTAGAATCTTACCTTCCATATGGGGGAGGTGAGAACTGGGAAGGGTAACTGTCGGCTAATCTAAGGAATCTTATCCACATGTGGGTCCCCTACCTGCTTTATATATACCCTGAGACCTCATTAGGTCAAAGGTACGCCTCCAAACCCTATTTCACACACATCTCTCTTACTCTTGCTTAGGTCATTGAAGTGATAACACTTGTCACTTCCATCATCTGACTTAGGCATCGGAGGGGGTTTCTCGGGCCACCCCGAGGTAGGTTTGTTGGTTGTTTCAGGTAACTCGAAGGTGCAAGTCGTGGGTCAAAGCATTGTTCCCATTTCTGCGGAAAATTTGGCGCCGTTTGTGGGGAAGAACACTCTCTCACTACAAAACTCTTTGACCACACTTGCATTGGAAGGATGGTAACTCCGTTTTGTGACCCGGCGATTCCAGCAGGCTTCGGTTCCAGGGAACAACCCCCACCTTGGAGCACGATGGATATGAAGCAGAAGATGTCACTACCTCACCCCGTGACAAGGGGAAGGGGGAAGTATTCCCAGAACCCAGGACAGTGATGGCAAGTGGAACCATGTCCATGGCGCCACCACAACAGGCTGCGGGAGTGTATCTCAGCCCATCCCAGGTTGAGAACTTGAACGACCTCCTCAACGCCATCAACGGCAGTAGGGCTGACCTATTCAACAGCGTCCAGCAAAGGAGCCCGCGCCAAGCGAAGGCAGTTGAACGCGCCCCAACAACAGAGGAGTTGGAAGGACTTCGGCCCCAAAGGTTGAACTTTCTCAGCCCAGCGAAAGCAACACCTCTCCCCGTACCTGAACTGGTCCAGTCTGAACCTATCGTCCAACGACTGAAGTCAGTGGCAACGAGGCTCCAAAGCCATGCACAGTCTAGCAGGAGCAGGACGGCCAGCAAGCGTAAGGGAGAGCAGAAACGGGGGGACAATCCAAAGAGAATCAAGAGGAAGGAGAGAGGCAGCCCAAACCCCACTGTTGCGAGTGTCTCTTCAAACGACAGCAGCAGTGAAGCCAGGACGGGTAGCCCGCCAGACTCCCAACACAAGAAGGACAAGAGGAAAAGAGAAGAAGGGAAGAGGAAGACTGAACAAAAGAAGAAGAAGGGCAGCGGTGATTCTGAGGCGTCAGGAAGACTGAACATGATGATACCCAGGGAGTCACCTCCGACAAGAAAGATCCTAGAGGCGGTGGTCCCCAAGATGAAGCTCCCACAGTGTAGGTTTGATGGGACAACAGACCCAGACGAACACATCCAGGCCTATAAGGGGCACATGTTCATCTATGAGCTTACCTCAAGGGTCTGGTGCAAATGCTTCCCAGCCACCCTCACTAGGTTAGTAGCCGTCTGGTTCAAAAGCTTGAAGAAGGACTCGATATCGAGGTGGACCACCCTATCAAGGATGTTCGGTGAGCAGTATTCTGGCAACCGGAGGAGGCACAAGAGCACAAATGAACTTCTGACCATCAAATAGAGCCCAGGAGAAGCCCTGGAGAGCTATATTAGACGCTTCCAGGAGGCTTGTAATAGCATTCCTGGTCTAAAGCAAGACTTGGCCATCCTGGCCCTGACATCTGTTCTGAGAAGAGGAGAATATCGAGACAAGGTGATAAGGGACAATCCCAAGACTATTTACCAGGCCATTGGCTGGTCAGACGACTACATCAGGACTGAGAAATACAACACCATCTCAGACTATAGGGTGAAGAGTGAAGCACGGGAGTACTCACCCCAGCCCATAAGGGAATACTCCCCTAGGAAAGAAAAAAGACAAGAGGCTCCACCCCACATGCCAAGGACTTTCAGGCCATCCTGAAACCGACCTGACCAGGGGGAAGAGTGGACCAGAGAAGAGAAGAGAATTTTGGGTGACCTGACACCTCTGACCAAGTCCAGGGCAGAGATTTTCTCTGTCCACAAGTATGACGTTGGCAAATGGTCACACCCAGGACCAATCAAGGAGAATGGGAACCCAGATAGCTGGTGTGAGTACCATAAAGGGTATGGCCATGCTACTAACGACTGCAGGCGTCTGAAGCTCAATATTGAGGACCTACTCAGAGAGGGTCACCTCGGCCATTACAGAAGGAGACCCCAGCAAGAGCAAGGCCAAGATAGGAGAGACCAGCCGCAGCACAGGGACCAGCCACGTTACCCACCAAGATACCCACCTAACCAGGAGGCCCAAAGGTATCCAGCTAGGCAAGATCCTCAGCCAGCTCTTCCACTACCACCACAGAGGGGGCCAATGATGCAGAGGCTGGGGGAAATTGGAGTCATCATTGGTGGGGATGCAATCAGGAAGTCCAAAGCCAGCCTACGCCAGCTGAGGTAAGATGTCGGGTACAACTTAGCCCCAGGACCCAGGAGTGCACCTAGAAAGCTGCCAGACATGACATTCACCAGCCAGGATGGAGATGAAGTCGCTTACCCACACAACGACGCCCTGGTAATAGCTGTAGATATTGTCACCCACCTGACCAGAAGGTGTCAGGTGGATACAGGAAGCTTTACCAATGTTTTGTTCCATGAAGCTTTCAATCAGCTTGGCCTGAAAGGAGAAGACATGGACAGATTTGACTCCCCGGTGTTTGGCTTTAACGTAGAAGGCTTCATTCCAAAGGGAAGTATCAAGCTTCCCATGAGGATTGGAGAGGGGCACTCAGCTAAGGACATGATGCAGACCTTTGTGGTAGTAGACGTCCCTACGGCATACAATGCCATCCTGGGCAGACCCATGCTTGAAGCAGCTATAGGGATAGTATCGGTCTACCACCTGACAATGATGTACGTATATGATCACAACAAACTAGAGAGACTGAATGGCTGCCAGGGAGCATCCAGGTCATGCTACCTGACAGCACACAAGTAAGGAAGACGAGGATTTGGGACACCAGGACCAGCCGAACCAGCAGCCAGCTGGGGACCAGTCGACATGATCGTTGACTTAGATTAGGCAAACAGTCCTTGTCATAAGAAAGGCAAAGGCCCCGCCCTCGATACAGTCGAGGTCAGACCCTATGACCAGCCACATCCGTTGTCAGGAAGTGAGGTACAGGAAGGCCCTCTGGATGATGATTGGAACTGGATAGTCAAGATTGGACGGGAGCAGGATCCAAATATGAAGTTGCAACTGATCGGCATGCTAAGGGACCACAAAGATGTTTTTGCCTACAACGCCTCTGAAATGCCAGGAGTGGATCCAGAGGTGGCCTGTCACAAGTTGAATGTGGACCCCAACTTCCGACCATTGAAGCAAAAATTAAGAGGTTTCAACCAGGAGAAGCTAGAGAAAATGAAGGAAGAAATCGACAAGCTGCTAGAAGCAGGATTTATCACCCCCTGTATTATCCAGAATGGCTAGCTAATATGGTGATGGTAGAGAAGGCAACAAAGGGAGCATGAAGGATGTACGTTGACTTAACAAACCTCAACAAGGCCACACCAAAGGAACATTATATCCTGCCAAGGATAGATCAATTGGTAGATGCCACGTCTGGTCACTCCCTGCTGAGCTTCCTTGACGCCTTCTCACGGTATCACCAGATCTTACTCTGGGGACCAGACCGAGTGAAATGTGCGTTCATCACAAGCTATGGAGTGTATTATTACACCATGATGCCCTTTGGCCTGAAAAAACGCTTGAGCCACATACCAGAAGATGGTGGACAAGGTGTTTGAAGGCCAAAAGGGCAAGAACATGCAAGTATATGTGGATGACGCAATTGTCAAGAGCAAGACTGATGAGGACCACTTGGCAGACCTCAAAGAAACATTTACTTAGCTAAGGAAGTACAAGATGAAACTTAACCCGAAAAAATGTTCTTTTGGGGTTAGGTCAGGGAAATCCTTGGGATTCCTGGGTCATTGATGTCAATCCTGACAAAGTTCAAGCTATCCTTGATATGAAGGAGCGTAAGAGTGTGAAGGAAGTACAGACCCTGACAGGGTGCATGGCTGCGTTGTCAAGATTCATCTCCAAGACAGCAGACAAATCAATGCCTTTCTTCGACACGTTGAAAGGCAAAGCTGGGAAGAAATGAGCACAATTCCAGTGGGGAGAAGAGCAGACGCCAGCCTTTGCAGCATTGAAGGAACACTTGCAACAGCTGCCGACACTCGCCAGACCAGTACCAGGAGAAAGCCTATACCTATACATTGTTGTGTCAGCTGGGTCGGTCGCTGCAGTATTGCTGAGAGAGGAGGACGGTGTCCACAAGCCAATCTACTTTGTAGCACACACACTCATTTCAGCAGATAAGAACTACCCCCTGATTGAGAAAGACATCTTTGCCATAGTGGTGGCGTCCACAAAACTCAGGCCATATTTTGATGCGCATCAAGTCGTAGTCCTGATTGACCTCCCACTTGTGAAGATGCTGGAAAAGTTTAAAAGGTCGGGTAGACTGGTGAAGTGGGCCGTAGAACTATCAGGATTTGGGATGGAGTCCAGGCCAAGAGCGGCAATCAAAGCACAAGCACTTGCGGACTTCCGGGCTGAATTTTCCCAGCCAGAAGAGCCTGCAGTAGCTCAAGAAAAGACAAGGGTATGGCAGATTTATAGCGACGGGTCAGCAACCGCTAATGCATCAGAAGCGGGGCTGGTCATCATCTCACCAGAGGGGCATAGATTTGAACATGCCCTCAGGTTCATGTTCCCAGCCTCTAACAATGAAGTAGAGTATGAAGCTGCCATAGCCGGACTGGAGTACTGTCTGGCAGCAGGGGCGAAGCACACTATCCTGAAGATTGACTCCCAGCTTGTGACCAACCAGATTAGAGGGGAGTATGAAGCCAGAGAGGACGCCATGGTTCTGTACCTCAGCAAAATCAAAGGCCTGATATCAAAGCTTGTCTCTTTTGAGATTCAAGCCATCCCAAGGTCACAGAACAACCAGGCTGATGCTTTAGCCAAGCTGGCTAGCTCAAGTCTGCCAGATGCCAAGAGGACATTTATGGTAGATGTCAGAAGCCAGTAGAGTGTGGGTGTGGAAGGAATCCACGCACTGGAGGAAATCCCAGTGGTGGAAGACTGGCGAACCCCCATAATAAACTACAAACTGACTAGAGAAGCTCCGGGAGATAGAAACCTGACCAGATAGCTGTTAAGACAAGCTGCTCAATTCTGTATGTTCCAGGTTGAACTCTACAGAAAATCCTTCTCCATGCCCCTCCTGAAGTGTGTTAGCCTAGCCCAGGAATTCTATATCCTGGATGACATTCATTCGGGAGACTGTGGACACCACCTGGGGGCTAGGAGTCTGGCCCACAAAGCCTTGAGGGCAGGCTTTCGGTGGCCCACTATGGTAGAAGATGCCAGGAATATAGCAAGAGAGTGCAAGAACTGCCAGCTGCATGGAGACCTGATTCATCAGCCCAGCCATGATTTGATGCCAACACTTAATCCTCTTCCCTTTGCTCAATGGGGCATGGACATCATAGGCCCCTATGAAAAGGCTGCGTGTCATAAGAAGTAGTTGATTGTGGCTGTGGATTACTTCACCAAATGGGTAGAGGCTAAGCCTGTGTCAGTTATAACTGAGAATGTAGTCAGGAAGGTCATCTGGCAGAACATCGTCACTAGGTTTAGCTTTCCCAGGGTCATGGTGTTTGGCCATGGAAGGCAGTTGGATAACTGGCCCCTTAGGGAGTGGCTAGCTGGCTATGGAATAAAGTATGCATACTCGGCTGTCTGCCACCCACAGACCAACGGTCAGGCAGAGGCAGCCAACAAGCAGATACTCCTGGGGTTGAAGAAGAGGCTAGATGATCACAAGTCTAAGTGGGTTGAAAAACTACACAGTGTGCTCTGGTCACTTCGCACCACGGAGAAAGAGACCACATGTCATATTCCATTCAGGCTGGCCTTCGGATCAGAGGCTGTACTCCTAGTGGAAGTGGGGGTAGAGAGCATGAGGATTAAAGTCTGGACCTAGAGTTCAACGACGCAGCCATAAAAGAGGTGTTGGATTTGCTTGATGAAGCCAGGGACGAAGCTAGGCTCACCCTGGCGATTTACCAGAATTGTATCTGCAAAGTCTACAACAAGAAGGTCAAGGTCAGGCCCCTAACAGTGGGCGAACTGTTTCTACGCAAAGCCGTTGCTGTTCAGAAAGACAGGCTTCATGGCAAACTCTCCGCCAACTGGGAAGGCCCTTATCGCATCTACAGCCAGGTCAGGGACAGGACCTTCAGACTGGCTAGGGAGGATGGAAGTCTGATGGGCAACATCTGGAACTCTGATGTCTTGAAGAGGTACTATGGTTAGATAACAAGGAAGTCAGCATATGTAATCAACAAAGCCTGGGAATACCTAAAGGTCACTTTTGTAACACCCTTGAACGTGAAATGAAATGGCACTAGTTCAGTTAGGGTAATCATTCTGAGCAAAGCAACGGAATTTTCAACAATCGTCAGGAGGTGAGGTGGTCTTAAGACCCTATGGACCACCCAGGAAGGGCAGGTTAGAAAGGCAGTCCAAAGGACCATATCACCTCAACATCTGAGGGTCACACCAGCTGGGGCTTGACCTAGAAGGTGTGTCACTTCCTGGTTTAAGGTCGCCCCAGGAGGACTATATCTAATAGACCCGTTGGGCTGGACTAAGTGACCCAATGTCACTAAGATTCTGGCTTGGGCCTGGAGTCAGGGGCTCCTTGAGGACCCAAAGCTGATTCTGGAGGGCAGAACTTGTTGTCCACCGGGTGGGTTCATGTGCTAAGTGCCCCCTCTGGGCATTAAGGAATCTACTTACGAAGTCAGCCGAGGCAGGCTCGTCGAGGTGATTAGCCCAGGTTAGGGTCGCCAAACCCTGACGCAGGCTAGTCAATATGATGGGCCATTGCTTGGTTGAAGGTTGGCAACCCCCAAAGGTAAGGGTCTAACGGTCTTGAGAGTTGGGGGACCAACGTTCCAAGCCCGTAGGCACTACGGGGTTGACGCCGGTGACACTCGAAGATCATGACGGAGACTAGGCCCTGCCCATGGCAGCAGGGCGCTACCAGGAGGTAGTTAAGGTCACCACTTGAACTCATGTCATCGAAGACATAGGACTCTAAAGGTAAGGGTCTAACGGTCTTGAGAGTTAGAGTCATGTACTAGGTACCTACGTTGAGGTTTCAAACCAATGGGGAAAGCCTGAAGCCAAGGGTGGATGTTCATAATGGCCAGGACTTCCTCATTGGTCAGAGATATCTCCCCCAGAAGAGCAGTCAGCATCGAAGTACTCCCAAGCATCCCTTTATCTGCAGCCCAGCCTGGCAACCATGTCAGCATCGTAGGGCATCATCCTCTCTGGCTTCACCTAGATGCGGATATTAAGATCCTGCCTGAAACCCATGGGAACATTCCATTTCCTAGGGTCCTCAACAGACATGCCAGTGGGAACTCTCAACCAGAACCACTTACCCTTCCAGTCCTTGGGTGTCTCTGCCTTGGGCCAGCTACCCAGCTTTTTTGAAGCTATGTGCAAAGAGGACCAGCCTTTCTCTAATCCCCTACTAGTGTAAAGTCTTTACATGCATCTAAACAACCTAAGGGTCAGGGGGAAGTTTTTGTATTTACAAACCCAGGTGTAGGAAATGAGAGTCCTGATAGATAGAGGGTGAAATTGGGCAAGACAAATGTTAAAACCTCTAAGAACCTTTCTAATAAAGGGGTCCAGAGGGAACCTGATGCCAAATTCTAGGTACAGCCAACTGGAGGAGTGCAAACGCAATCTTCAGCCCTGGGACCTCCAACTTGTAGTCGTCAGGGATGAAGTAATGCTTCCTTAAGGCTTTCCCTTTATGACATCGCCGAGCAAAGGCAAGGTCTATCCTCTGAGAAAGAGGATGTTCGAATTCGACCTTAGACAAGGCGCTGGGTTGCCTAGGTGGAAGGGGACCTGCCAGGGGGCCAGCTACACCAGGCTCAGGTGCCCATTTCAGGCTGGCATCCTCCCAATCCCCTTCTACCCTGATCACTTGGGAATCGGGAGCCGTCGGAGAGAAGCTGTCATCCAGGACATCCGCCTCGCAGGAACCCTAATCAAGGCTAGACGATTGGGTGTCCCGCTCGTTTCGGGGCTACTAGGGTCACCAGTATTCTCATCTTCCTCTAGCAACCTGGCTAGAGTGACGTCTCCCTCGTATATCCCGATTACAGGGACATTGGATGAACTAGAAGGCCTAGCCCTGGTTGTTCTACGCCTCATGTTTAAAAGAGAGGAAAATCTAAGGAGAGTGGAGAAAGAGAAAATACCTGGGTTGATCGGAGGTTGGATTAATCTCTGAGAAACCACCGCGAAAGAAGAGGAAGAGAATAAGCAAGGAAAAAAGCAATGAGTTGAGAGAGAATAATGGCAAAAGGTGTGAGTGTGGAGAGGGGAGTTGGTTTAAGTAGTCTCGGACTCCACTCCAATAACTATAGCCCCATTACTCTCAACCGCCCACATCATTGCTGCACGCCTCCACTCAGCGCGACATTCAAGGAACAGTTATTTTTGAAAAGACAACCGTCGAGAATTTGCAAGGTTTAGACCCATTAGTGGGGCCTCAAGCACGCACGTGGGCTTTGAAAAGTCAATTCACGCGCGCAAAGGTCCAGAGGTAGGCTATTGTTCTAGACAAGACCTCCTAGCCTAATGTTTACCAGAAGGTGACAACAGGCAGGACTAGGCCTGTTCTCCTAGTCAGGACTAGAAGGCAGATCTTCGCCGTCCTGCAGCCGTCAGGGGCAAATTGTTCCTAGTCATTTCTGACCAAGAGGCCTTATGGCCCAAAGCGAGCCCACTGATGCTTCAATGGCCCAAAACCCTCAGCAACCCGAAGTCAAGATGTCATGGTCTAGAAGCCAGGCCTGGCCAAGAAACCAGACCAAACCTCTGGCAGCCAGAAGGTCGGTGGCAACGTTATAACCGTTATTAGAATCTTACCTTCCACATGGGGGAGTTGAGAACTGAAAAGGGTAACTGTCGGCTAATCCAAGGAATCTTATCCACATGTGGGTCCCCTACCTGCTCTATATATACCGTGAGACCTCATTAGGTCAAAGGTACGCCTCCAAACCCTATTTCACACACATCTCTCTTACTCTTGCTTAGGTCATTGAAGTGATAAAACTTGTCACTTCCATCATCTGACTTAGGCATCGAAGGGGGTTTCTTGGGCCACCCCCCCGAGGTAGGTTTGTTGGTTGTTTTAGGTAACTCGAAGGTGCAAGTCGTAGGTCAAAGCATTGTTCCCATTTCTGCGGAACAACAGTGACTTAAGTATGCATAACTAAGATAATTAGAAAAGACAAAATTAATGTAAACTAGGCTAGAAATAGTCAAATTTTAGTCAGACTAACTTAGAAAAGCTTTTTTTTTAGATGGAGGGCTAGAGTTAGGAGAAATGGGAGATGCTTCTTTATTATGGATATCTCGGCTTTTTCTAACTGTGTCTACAACAAATTCAAGTTTTTAGTTGGCATGCATATGTTCCATTAAGAAGAAAAAAATTCTTGTCATTTTCACATATCTAGGGTGAACTTTGATCTTTAAAAATCTCTCTAAATATGGGATATGTTTTACACAAATTAACTAGATAAGACCATCTAACTATACATTATGGTCAAACAAATGATCATTTATGATTAAATTATGAGCTTTTGAAATTAATTACCTAAATTATTTAAAATCTTTATTTAAAAAAATCATTTAAAATCTTAGGAGCTGATATTTTATCTTAAAACTTGCCTTTTAGTAATGTAGAAAAAGTCTCCAATGTTTTTTTCCTATAAAAAAAACCCTAGCCATCGAAACTGCTTAAAATTACATATTACGGGTGTGATTTTTTAGCAGATTCAATGGCTATGGTTATTTTATAAGTTTTCTTTTCAATAAATAGTATCTTCTTTTTTATGTTTAAGCTATGTAATGATTGTCTTATTTTGTGGTTATATGAAAATGACCCATAGTTAAGGATCTGTAAATAATTTTAGTAGTATGATTTTTAATTTTTCCAATATCGTTTTGGATAATCAAATCCCAAGATATAAGGCAATTAAAGGTATTTTTAAACATATAACTGTAGAGCATTTATGAGAAATTAAGGAATTTTATTAAAAAAATTCAATTGGTGGGATATATGCATGTGTAATTGTTGAATAATAGTGGGGTATGCTATGTGGCATGAAAATCGTGTGCAAAGTTGACATCCTAACTTTCTTATTACTATATATATACAATATAGTATTTCTCCAAAATCTTAGAGCTCCTATCTTAGATTAACTCATTTGTTGTGAAGGTGGGAGATGAGATTAATCTTGTTTTCATGTTGAAATATTTGTAATGACAGCTACGAGAGGAATTATCGCTTGAGACATGTACCATGAGTCAGCTAACTGATATAGGGGATTTGTAAGCTATTATATCGCGCCGCAATCGGTGGTTCACTCAATGCACATAAAGATAGCAATTGCGGATTTTCACATTACAATAAAAGGAGGGAGGCATGACGTATCCTTAAGGTCAGAAGGTTAGACTTACCACTAAACTCAATTCTCTTTGTTTATTTGTTTATTTATTGGTCAAATTGCAAAAAAAAAGTTTATAATAATCATATTTACATCTAATACTTTCATAAATAATTAGTTTTAGATTTTTTCTTTTTCAAATTGATTAATTGACAGTCGATCTCTGGTAGTGTTAAAAAAAAACAAGCGTTTTGAATTGATAGGTAAGAAGGAAGTATATGTTTTCTACTCTATAAATGAGGGCGCATTTTGTCGGTAATATGGCATCATATGCATGCACCGAATAAGACCAAGGCATTATCCCTGCCGTCCAATATCTTACGTGGTTCCACATTGCATCTACTTTCTTAAATATACTACCACCATTGATATCGTTGTCTCCCTCGCCCGCACTTATATAGTACAAAGCAGCATTACTGTTTTCGTCATCCATTACTAGTGTCTAGTGACTATTACCAACAAATATAAAAAGGTATAAGAAGGGGAAGATAAAGAAAACATTAGGTAATCGATAGAATAGCTTGAGAGTATAAACTAGCAGCACAACAAAAATAATACTAGCCACTTGCAACTTAAGCGGCGCCCTGAAAGGAAACTATATTCTCGAAATAGAGCTACTTGCTTAATGAAGGTGGAGGCGATCGAGAAGGAAGGAGAAGGAAATTTCAGCAATGACAAAAAATGACGAGCACAATGTGACAAGGTGCAAGTGCAACTTAAATCATAGTGTCGACTACCTCAATCACGACCGAGCATGTATATACGAGTGTCCTCATTGTAGAGTTTATCCACATTTCAAGCAACTCAGGCTGCTAGGCTAAGAGCTACTAGGAAACTAGCAAGCAATAATCAAATTTTGTATACATACTGTATATACGAGAATTATCTGACTGATTATTATAGATATTGCTGTCTAGAATTTCATATTGCGCAGTTGTGGATAGAAATTATTTAAAGGTTCAAATGATCTAATTAAAAAGGTATTATTCCTAAGATCACTCGTAACATAGATACATTCAACATCACCATATGCTTTTATTATTTTTATTTTTTTGAATTACATTGAAGAAGCAAGTCTATTGTGAATAAGGAAATGAATCGATCACTAGTATCACACCCAACGTACATATTTACTAAACCCAATCAAAGTTGGGATTGATGAGAATCGAACCTACAACCTCTTGGAAAGAGCTCTAACCACTTGATCTAGTCCTTGTATGAATCTCGATTTGAATTGAATCTAAAATTGGTAACATTTAATCAAAATTCACAAAACACCACCATATTTGATAACTTTAAAGTTGAATGAATATGGATTTGAATTTTAAGCTTCGGATTATGCAAAAAGATAGGGCCTATTGGCACTATTCACCCTCAATAGGAGGGCGCATTTACATGATTTTTCAGGTAAAAAAGGAGGATAATCATGTCAATTAACATAAGAGAAAGGAGTTTAGGGTAGAAATTTGGGGCCTACTTGGTGAATAGTGCTAATATGCTCTATTGGCCAATCACCACACAATGTCTGCACCAAGAAAAATGACATAAAGGAGGAGGGTGGTGAGGCACTGTCATAGAGAGACAAGGAGAGAAATAAACAAAGGAAAGAGTTTTTAGGGCCAGAGTTAGAGTATATTTGGTTGGAGTGTAAGTAGAAGCATTAGTTGAGTAAGCTTTGAAAAACATCAAAAGTTATTCCCATAAATCAATTAAGACTTTTGAGGGAAAATTAAACTTTCCATAAAATTTCAATTTTAATTTGAATTTTTTTTAATAACAAATCATGATTTTAAGTATTAGAAAATCATTTTAATACAGTTCATAATAATATTGTGGGGAGCTACGCATAAAGCTACTATAAGTTGGGATATTATGAAGGGTAGCTTGAGATCTTTATACTAAGTAAATTTGGGATGAAGAGCAACATTGTACCTTTGATCTAGGGTATATACAACCCGATTAGAACTCAACTAAAATAAATACATCAAGCAATCTAAGAGATTTGGAAAGGCACAACCAATTGGGTCCAATTGCGACAACTTTAAATGGTCACTTCATGTTTGAAGGTGAGTACGCTCCATTCTATGGATTTGTGAACCTTTATATGTGAAAAGTATTGGCTAGATGGTTCCTACCTTTGAGATCTATGAAGATTTGTCTTTGCTAGAGAATGAGGTCCCTCAACCTAAGTATACAACCAATACTTACTAGATTGAGTAATGGGTGTCGACAGTCAAGCTTTTGGTTTGCTATTTGAAGAAGAAGCTCGCAAAAAGCCAAAGTTGAAGTCTATGGTGGCCGCGCGCATTAACGCACTATGGTTTTAATCTGGCATAGGCGAGCATAGTTAGACTACATCTTAAGAAAATGTGGTAATTTTTATCAGAGGGGAGCCAGAAATGAACCTTATTGTAGCTAAAGAGCAGTTCATTTGAGTTCTATAAAAGCATTTCAAGTTCAGGTGTCCTGGATAGTGTTCTACAGAGTCTCTTTTATAGTTTTGGTGTTTGTAGCTCCTTGTTCATGCTCCTAAAGTCATGCAGTCCGAGACGCCAATACATTCAGTTGTTCTCCTACATATTAGGAGTCCAGATAAATAAATAAGAAGCCAAGGCAGCATCAACAAAGCAAACTTCTGAGAGCATGTCAAAAAAGTGGCCAAAGATCAGAACATAACTTATTTGTTAACCTATTTTTTCACACTGATTTGAGCAAGCTAATCTCATCCGTTTTGAGATTGGTAAACCTTGTTGGAAAACTTAAGATGTTAACTTTAATATGGATTTTGAATAAGTACAATATAATTTGTGTTTTAGGATATATTAAGGTTTTACCAAAGGTTGTCCAGATGCAGTTTCATCCGAACTGCGGTTTTAATATGTCATTTTGCTGAGCTAATGTCTTCCAGTTCAGAGGTCCATTGACATGAAATTTCTGCTCATATTGAAGCTCAGAAAGTCCTATTTTTAATGGTATAAAAATCATTCATCTATAAGCACATGTGTGGTTTGTGCAAGCCGTTCTTTGTAAGGTGTCTGAGAAAATAATTAAAGGTCACCCAGGTCACTTGCTTGCTTATTATGTGTAATCAAGTAAGGGAGTTTCAAGGGATGTCCAAATGCAGCTCCTAGGAGATCCTTAAGCATTATGGAGTGATTTCATCCTAAAGAAGATTTACTAATTGTGCATAAATCACTAAGTTGCAGCTTGCCTCCTATAAATGCCCTGTTTTGAGAGCTAATGATATCTAGACCTCTCTTAATGATGCACGACCAGTTTACAAGCTTGCTATGATGATGTTCAAAACCCTCCTCAAGACGAAATTTTCTTATTGGTTGTTCAACAAGTAGCTTTGGAGCGAAAGCCTCTGATTGGCTAGCAAGACGGTAGCTAGTTACTAGCTATAACACTTTTGTAGTTTCAGCTTTGCTTTATGTATTCTTGTCTATTAAATAATGCACGACCAGTGCTACTTGTAATCTCATTCAGCTCTACATAAAGAGCTCTACATTCAGCTCTACACACGATAAATTGTAAAGCAACAAGTTATTGAACACGACTTAGACTTAACCAATCGTATTATGAAATACTTTTCATCATCCCACGCGGTCTTATTATAACATCTACATGAATGAAAACCTATTTCTACCACGCACATAACTTATATTGGTGAGTCACTCAAATATAAACAGTGAAATTGATCAATTAAAAAAGAGGGTAAAGGGTAATTTACGAATTACCCGCACCATTCACAACAAAAAAAATTGGGTTTACCACCAAAATACAAGTGTACATAGTTGATTTTGGCCCAATGGCAAATGAATAAAGCTGATTTACTAGTGGCATATGTACCACTCAATTCCAAAGCTCAAGTTCTGGTGCAAAAAATTCATGATCAGTCCGAATATGCACAGCATTAGCCAGGAAACCGTTAAGATGACGTTTAGTTCGATTATTGTAATCTAGTGTGAGTAAATGAGATTTAGGGCTGGAATCTCATTCTTGATACCTTGTGTTTGGTTATTAATGGATTTACTACGGTTTACCAACAAAATACAAGTATACGTAGTTGATTTTGGCCCAATGGCAAATGAATAAAGCCAATTATACTAGTGGCATATGTACCACCCAATTCCAAAGCTCAATTTCTGGTGCAAAAATTTCAACAATTCGGTTGCGCACAATATTAGCCAGAAAACCGTTAATATGGCACTTCGTTTATTTATTATAATCAAGTACAAGTATGAGGTTTATGAGATATGGGGCTGAAATCTCATTCTTGATAGTGAATGGTTTATTAATGGATTTTTATCACATATTATAAAGAAAAATGTCTTTTTCTTTACAAAATAAACAAAAATTGATCCCGAATTCCCTTATACTACTCCTCCACCAGTCTTTTGATTCCTTTGCTCCTCAAGGCATATTTACTAGTGCCAACCGCCACATGATCATTAACAACCACCGTTGTTGCCACTTTTGGTTGCGGCTACATCTTTATTAGAGTATGAAACCAACCAACCACCGTCTACCATGTCAACACTCCAATTAAATCAAAGATACATTGACTTTTAATATACCATTCTTATTTTGTTCAGCTTTGGTCTCTCTTATCACTTGTACTAGTGACACTATTGTTGGCGTCATATTGCAGTTGGCATGGTTATGCTTGGAGGTGAAAACGATCTGGGTCCAATTAGCTATACGAATGGAGACATATAACCCGTTGTAGATGATAGAAGATGGTGCATCAGTTTTTTTTTTTTTTTTCTTTTGTTCAATTAGAGGTATCATACTCAAACAAATGGGAGAAAAAATGGTTCTACACACCGATTCTAAGCGGGTTTGAGGGGGTCAGGGAGTATCGGGGAGATAAATTTCACAACCAAACAGGCAAACACTGGTATAGGAGTAGTGCATCTGTGCATGCCACACCGTTACTTCATTAGTTCATTCCAGCATTTTGGGAATCAAACAAGGCTAACACTTTTCGGCTGCAAATATAGAAAATGCCAAACAAAGCACCGGGGAGGATTGACCCAATTGAGCTGCAGGAAAGAAAGAACTAGTTTTGAACTTAAAAGTGGGGCTGGGCCAGGAGAACTCCAGAAAAAGAATACTTAACCCTTATCATTATCAATGAGTTTAACTACCCAGAGTCCTAGACTGCTCTAGAGCCACTACATCCAGATTTTTGATACCTTCATACCCAGACCTTGTCACTCAACATGGGAACTACGATGAAACAGTAGATCAAAGTTCAATATGACAAAACCAGATATAAAGCAATGCCCAGAATGCCAGGCCTCGAAGAAATGACACTGCTACCAATATGACTACAACACTACCTTAACACAAAATGTAACCAGTGACCGGAGATCTAACAGAGCACCACACAATCTGATCGGTCCATTTCCATTAACAAAGGAAAGTAAGAAAAATGACATAGATAGAAATTTTCGTGATTAAAAATATAGCCAGAATGCCACTCGAAATACTAACACAATGATCCCATTAACTTCAGGAGAAAACCAACTCAAACAAGCAAACTACAGCTACTGTTCACTTTCGTTCTTTAAGTCACTTAAGAGTACTAAAAACATAACAAATGTATCACTAGCATTTCGAGCGACAAAAAGATGGTCCCTTTTCACCAGCCAAAAACTAAGACATGATCTCTTCAGACAGCAAAAATACTGGGACAGATTATCTAGTCTCCCTTCTTTCTGAAGGAGCAACCCTCGGTGAGTCTGGCACGACCTCCTGTAGGCTGGCATAAAACAGTCTGGCAGTTACCGCACACTACAACAGTCTGGGAGTGGCTGAAGACAGTGGTACTGCATATCAAGACAGCAAATTATCAAATTGGTGTACTCAGAAGGATAACAAGTATGAAACAAATACTATCAATCAAACGAACATTAACTTCAACAACAAATCCAAATAAACACGTCAAAAACACGTCTAAATCCACCCAGCAGTAATAACACAATTTTTGTAACAGGAAGTGTTGTACTTTAGATTTCCTATCACAGCCACCACAGGCCACCTAACCAACACTTCACATATTGGTTGTGCATGGTAAATCCTTAAACCCACAAATTATAACAAAATCGAACAATAAGTGCTTTCAACTACAACTAGTGTACCACTTCTCAAAAATTACACAACCACGACACTATAATCTCACGTTTACGTTTGAAAGATTCACATTACAAGCCAATAACAACTCTTAATTAGCTATGATAAGAACTTTCAACTACAAACACAGTAACCAGTGTTGTACCTCTCATTGAGAAACACAACACTGAAATTTCAAATTTTGGTAGTCAAAGACCCGGTCTACAACCCAATAGACCAAGCTGTAATAGTATGTTTTAACTACTCCCTCCGAACCACTCATTTCCCCACATCCCATTTTTGACACTATTTGAAACTATTCTTTTATGACCAATAACCCAAGATATATAGTCGGAAAAAAAATAAAAAATATACTTACATAAAAGTATTTGTAACTATACATCTAACAATTATAGATTTGAAATTTTTTTCAAATTTATTTTGTGAGTTATTGGTAGTCAAAATATGACCTCGGCAAGTGTGAAAAGTCACATGTGGGGAAATGAGTGGTTCGGAGGGAGTACAACGTAAAAAAAGTACCACTGTTCTACCTCTCATTAACTATCACAACAACCACGACACTTAAAATTCCTCATGTTGATTGTGAAAGATCCATATCACAAGCCAATAAAACAGCTTAACGAGCTTTGACTCCTCAGACTTCCGTGTCCCATATTAAGGATAACAACCACCACAGCAATATTTATACTTTACGAGCTGAGCATTCTTACAGTTCAAGCAAAAGAAAGCAATTCACTGACTGACAGTCTAAATTGCGCGACATGTAACTTTTTAAAGTTTCGTTAACAAATCTAGAATAAGCCAACTACTAGCTACTGTTCTGTATGCACCACTTTGACGAACAGCTGGTATTAAAATTTAACAGGCCTCAAGCTAACACACCGCCAAAAGGCAAAAAGTCTTGGGAGTAATAGTCTAAAAGTAGGCGATGCCATATTGGCCGAACAAAGGAATATAAATCTCTTATTTAATTTAAGTTTTGGGCCAAGCTTGAATTAAATTAGCTGAATAAACGGTCTTCTACGAACTTGTGGCAAAAAGAAAGGGGCCACCAAATTTGCTAAATCATTCAACACCCAATACACCACGAAGCGTAATTCACACTACCTAAACAAAACTCCCACATTTCCTATTCTTCGACACACATAAAAGTGTCCTTTAACTTGATATATTCTCAAACTACGTAATTCAGCATGCAAACCACATATTATCCAGCATACCACAACTTGGGTCACACATATCATACAAATACCATAACAAAAATAAAACAAATATCTACAAGTCACAACCTTTAACCATCTAACAATCTTCTCATACAACAAAATCTTAAAAACTACGTAAAACAATAAATTTACGGTAAGACTTACATGTTGAAACATCCCTGGCACTTGACATCCTACGAAAAAACAAAACACATCAAAAAAAAAAAACATGAAATAAAAACAACCAAACAAAAAAAAGGAAAAGAAAAAGAGGGGTGGTACCATGAAGAAGGAGTTGGGAGATTGGACAAGACGCTTGAGCTTGTGCTTCTTCTTCTCAAGCTCGGCGGGTGGGTTCAACAGGTCGATATCATTTTGCAACACCTGTATACAAACATTACCATTTCATTAAACCAACATACATAAACATTGGTGATATGATTATATGATAAAATTTAGAGATGAAAGACTGACCATTTTCGCTGGAAATGAGGGAGGGTGGTGAGGAGTTGGGAAATGTAAGCGCGGCTGAGTGAGTAAGAGGGTTTTGGCGAGGGGGGTGTGAGGAGGTTATATATAGGGAGATAGGGTTTATATGGACCGTTGGATTGGAATTCGTTTCATACTTTGTTCTTACCTTGTTTGTGCTACTTTTGGTGGGTTGGGTTGGGTTGGGTATTATTGGCCCAATTTTAATTTTTCTCCATGCCTTTGTATGGGTTTTTTTTAAAGAACATAAATTATTCAAACGAGAGTGTCTAATTTTAAGTTAAAATTAAACGTGATTATTAAAGGATTTAAAATGGTCATTATTGGACCGTTGCATTGGAATTGCTTTTATAGTTTGTTCTTATCTTGTTTGTGGTGTACTTTTGGTGGGTTGGGTTGGGCTTTGAAGTTTTTCTGGCCCAATTTAGATTTTTCTTGTAGAAACACAAATGAGATGTATCGACTCGGTGATTATTATTTTAGGGTGTGTTTGACAAAAATGGTGCTTGAAACCTAAAAAAGTGTCTGAAACCTGAAAAGGTAATTAAAAGCTGATCAGGTGACAAAAAAAAAATTTCAGGTTTCCCAAGTAACTTATTATTTCAGCCACCTTAAATATATTTCAGGTTGTGTTACCAAACAACCTTAAAACTTAAGGTGACTGGAATTTTGGTCAAATAAGGTAAACAAGTCAAATAAGCTGGCTGAAATGACTTGCCAAACACACCCTTAGTATTCACCCTTACGATTGGTAAGCAATTAATCTGATAATTGTATGTATAATAGAGGATATTATTGTCGACTGTTTTTAATAACCAATTAACATTTATCCTTTTTGCAGGTGAAGGACAATAATACCCTTTTATTGTATGTATAATAGCCCTTCACTTTGGTAAAAGTGAGGTAAATCATGAAGGATTTGTTGATGCTGATCTTAGTGGGGATTTTGGTACTAGCAAAAGTAATCCTAATTAGGTCTTCACCATTGGTGGTACAACATAGTTGGTTGTCTAAACTCCAGACATGTGCCTCCATGTCAACTACAGAAGCTGAGTATGTAGCGTTATCAGAAGCATGCAAGGAGATGGTTTGGTTAAGGAATTTTCTGGAGCAAATAGGCAAGAAGCAGCAACGTAGTGTGTTATTTAGTGACAGTCAGACTGCAACACAGCTTGTCAAAAACCCAGTTTGTCATTTCCAGACTAAACCCATCCATCTGATATGGTAACCAAGAATGTCGATGCTGGAAAATTGAGGTTGTGCAAAATCTCAGTTGGCCTCCGTGATTAATGAAAAGGAGGTAAATGCTAACTAGGTATTCAAAGATGCGAGGAAATGTTAGCAGCTGAATGAGAAGCTCGGTTATGTGTTACATCAATCTCCAAGTGGGAGGTTGTTAGGTTGTGGAGCCTGATAAGAAGACTAGGAGATATGAGTTAAGTTGGAGTAGGAGACTAGTAGATAATGTTTATAGAGTTTTGAACATTATGGATTTTTAGTCACATCTGCCAACTTATTATCTGTTAAGTCTTAGGCTCTATATAAAGAGCATATTCGCATCATACATTGTATTCATCATAAAATACATCTGAGAAAGAAAGCTCTAATACGTTGTGGTTTATCCACTATTTCTTTTAGGGTTTTTCACTTTAAATATTTGTATCTTCTTGATTTCATTTATAGCTTTATTGTTGTGTGCATTATTTCTGGTGGCTAGACTTAAGAAAAATCACTTCGTTTGGGCAAAATCTGAGTTTTTGCTTCCGAAAAAACAACCTTTTTGATTTTTGTTCCTCCATGATTGTCTCGCAAACGAGTCGGGCTCCATTTAAACCTTAGTAATGGACCAAACACATGTACTCAGCACTTCGCCGTTCAAACATACAAATGATAGGGAGCGAAAACTACTTGTTGGTGTTGCAAAGGGCGGGGTTAGGGGCAAGGGCTGTGAGCGTAGATGTCGGTGAATATTCTAAGACAATCTTATCATCATTTAAAATAAGGTAGTCTGATCATACATCCTTATTTCATGTTTATTTCTTAACATTTGATTTCAGAGAAAGAGCAAAAAAAGGGTATGTGAACGTAGATAGTGAGGAAGGCTCACGTTTCATGCAAGCCTTCATCTTTACCAAAGCTTTTCATGAAATAAAGGTTAAGAATCGATTTTGACACGCTCATTTAGAACTTTTTGTGAAATAAATGGCACGAAGGATGTACAAGACTTTTAGACTCATTCTTCTATATAAAAAGGATAAGAGACGCTTGAATAAATCAAACCAAAGCTCATGAGTGAGATTCATTTCAAAGAAAGTCATCGATATGATTTGTCTCTCAAAAATAGTTGTTCATCATTCAATCATCAAAATAATGAGGGCTTCAAAAATATATGAAATAACGATGTTGATGTTGTATGAGAAGTACAATTTTCGTAGGTGGATTGGATGACGTATGGATTATCTCTCTCAATTACGATCTTCTACGATACATGTGTAGTAAAGATTATTAGTTGAATAATTTGGTTTTTCCGCAAGCATTGGCCTTGAAATTAGGGTTGCTTAAAAAAATGAAAATGTTTTATGATAAGGCTAAATATATTTTTGATTGTCAAGATCATATACAAGTTGTACTGAACAATAACTTCAAATAACTTGTGAAAACCTTGAAAAAGTTGTATATTAACTACCAAGTCTTTATATTCACTTTATCAATTAGATGCACACTGATTCATTAGTAAGCTTATTATCTCTTTTTCTAAGATAGAGTTGAAAACATAGGAGTTTCCTATTACGGTTGGCATCCGCCAAGTGTCCACGCGCATTTAGCTCTTTCTTGTTTGCAATAGTTATGGATGATCTTAAAAGTTCGATTCAAGATGATACACTATAGTACATGATGTTTACTGACAATATTGTTTTGATTAATGAAACAAGAGATGAAATCAATTAGCTTAGTGATTATTGGGAGTTTCAGATATAGTCGGCGTAAAATTGGATATATGGAGTATGAGTCTAACGACGACTTTGGCT
Source organism: Corrigiola litoralis (assembly GCA_901111285.1). NCBI lineage: Eukaryota > Viridiplantae > Streptophyta > Magnoliopsida > Caryophyllales > Caryophyllaceae > Corrigiola > Corrigiola litoralis. The sequence goes on from CAAKMY010042526.1 coordinate 23,848, forward strand.
CATGTGGAGGTATGGCAAACCTTGATAGTGATGGTCGGTTAGTGAATTTTAAGGACCTTGGTTTGATAATTCTAAAGGACGAGAACTTAAAGATATGGCTCATATGATAGAAAGTATGTTGGTCGAAATGGAAGAGTATCACACAATGAAATGGAAGAGTATTACACAATGTGATCGTGGTATTCCCCTTAAAGTTGAAGGAAAAGTTCTATCAATAACATGTGTTGTTATATGGTACAAAATGTTGGGCAGCCAAAAAGTCCCATATTTAAAGAATTGTACTCTCTATTTCAAATCAAGGTTTACATTAGACATTTTGTTGTCAAATTTTAGAAACTTTGACCTTAAAAAAATATAAAAGAATATATTATGAAATTAAAATAGTTGCATTTGTTTTTAATGTATGTTTTATGAAATTTATTTTTTTTACAATTATTTATTATATAAATACAAAAAGTAGTGGTCAAAGGAGACCACAAAATGTCAAAGGTAAACCTTGATTTGGAATAGAGGGAGTACTAAAATATAGCTCAAATTGTGGGGAACCACCTAATAAAATAGCCCATTTGTGAGGAACCACCTTATAAAAAAAAATTTGTGGCAAACCACCTTATAAGGGTGAACCGTTTGATTGAACCACCATAAATGAAATCCGATGGCCTGAGCACATGTTTTTTTGGAAATAACACCGGTTTTTTTCTTAATCCACCCCTCCTCCACCTCTATCCCACTGATTTTGATTTTCCCCAAAAATACACTTCCCTCCCTTCTCTAATTACCCTCCCTCCCCATTCTAATTAATTTAGTTCAACATAACAAACCCAATTTTCTCTAGATTTCTCTTCTCTCTCCTTTTTTGCATTCTCTTTTATGAGTAACTAACTATGTTTTCCTCTTTCCCCTAACTTATGCAGTCCCTTTCTCTTCTTCTTCCTCATGGCAAGTTCTCTCAAATTCTCAATGGTTTGGTCTCCGCCGACAATGACGTTGAATATATCTCTGGGGTTCTTCTTGGGGGTTTAATTTCTATTCTTTGGTTTATGGTGAAGGTGGAGTGAAGTGAGATAGTGGGTGAAATATATAGATGATAAGGTTGTGGATATTATGATGGTAATTTGAATGGTAGTTGTGATGAAGATAAAGGTAAGAAAAAATGGTTAGGAGAAGGCAGTGGAAGATAAAACAGAGTGAAAACGTAACAATGGTGAAAATTTAGGAGTTGGACTAGAAAGTAGTAAGCTTAGGGGAATAAATTTGATTTTGGTCCTTCAATTAAGGTGTTGATGGTGAAGGTTAGGCACTATCTTTGATTTTGGAAGTAAATAAAAACAAAATGATTGATTTCGAGGAAAAATCAATGCTCAGGCCAAAAAACCGGTTACGATATCATCGGATTTCATTTATGGTGGTTCAACCAAACGGTTCATCCCTTATAAGGTGGTTTGCCACAAACTTTTTTTTTATAAGGTGGTTCCTCACAAATGGGCTATTTTATTAGGTGGTTCCCCACAATTTGAGCTAAAATATACTCCATAGTTGTTTCAAGCAGAGGGGCACTGAATTGAAGACGACATATAACTAGCATTGCAAAACCAGATTGTCAAATTCCTTGTTTACTCGAAATTAGCTCTTTGAATGCCAGCATGAAGAACAAGTACTCCAAAAATATAAAAGGTAAATGACGTGCACCGTGCAGCGTTCAGGTTTCTATCCAGATACTCCGTAATATACTTGCCAAGTTGCCGAGTTTCATGAAAGAAAATTGCCTCAAAGTCACTACAAAATTGGTAGTCAGCTGTTTCATTATGCTACCGATTATACAACACTCATGGTGACACATTGATTGGACAGAAAGATGATTCAAATCACCAATACACAATATTTTGTCTAGCAAGAAATTATGTGGTATATATTTTCGAAACAATCATTTATCTACTCAAATAAGGACCATTGTTCTTGGTCATCCATGTATTCACCACAAAGTCTCCATTTCCACACCAGATAGTTAGCCATGTGAGAATAAGATATCATGCGAACTTACGTCTTATTCCAGTTCAAGACGTTTTTTCATGGCCTCGTAAACCAGATACGTTATACTTGCAGATGGAATCACTTTCAGAAGGTTTGGAAACAATCCTTTGTAGAATCCCCTCAATCTTTCCTTCTGAAAAGTCGCCCAAAAAATTTCAGACATCCTTGCATTTGACTGACTAGCTTGCATTCTGAAAACAGGAATCACATTAAGAGTCATCACAACCCTACTACTTCAGCCTGACGAATGGGCAGGAATTGCAGTAAAAAAAAGTTCAGGTATTCAACGTTTATATTACTCCTACTAAAGGCCAACACTATTGACACTTCAGCTCAAGCGGTCCATATGTAGTGGAAGCCGGGCTCATAGGTCTGAGTGCAAGAGTACTTTAGAGGAATGCCAATAGTGTTCTCCTTGTTCTCCTAAGTAAAAAAAAAATCAAAAGCCAAAATGAAATGCAACAAACTTTTTATTTTGGGGGGGGGGGGGGGGGG
>CAAKMY010042530.1:4872-16383 GCA_901111285.1 Corrigiola litoralis
TAAACATAACTAGAGGGAGTATATCACAATATAGGTCATAGGTGTTTATCTTATGCTGATGAATTATCCTGATTCATAGTGAAATGAGACTTTATAATGTCTCTCTGAGGGCAAGACATCTGAAAGCAATGAAGAACCTATAACATGTTTACACTACTGATAGTCATCCTGCAAAAAGAGAAAAACTGATCAGGAACAACTGAGAACATAATTATCTGCCCACACTACTTTACAAACTATCTGCTCTTCTTTTGTGAAGGCTTCTGTTTCATAGAAATTACAGGCTAACCATTTATTTCAAAGATGCTCCTATTCCTCAATGATCTATCGTAACTTGTCTGACTTTAGATGGAGACTGTTCATCACGTACTGAAACTTTCTTGTTTTTGTTAGCTTGCACAGGCTGCATCGTGCAATGACCTGATCGTATTTTTATTTTATCTCTAGAGTGTTCAGCAAATTGGAAATAGAGCAGATCGGCTGAGCATCGAGACAGAAGACCTGTTTCTGTATTCAAGTACTGATGTGGAGGTCAGAGATCTTGTCCTTGATCGTAGATGCTAATATCTTTGCTCTTTGTAACTACTACTGAATACTGATACCAACTCGTTTGATCTAAACATCTTGTTTCTTTCTCTCTTTGTTTTCCCTTTTTTTTGGGGGGTTGTGGGTCCACTTTTCAATTTGGAATTCTGTGATCACCCCTTTCCTGTTTTTTTTTTTTAACTTGTTTTAATGGGTTTCATTTCTTTTCTGTTTCGTGTGGACACGATGTTTGCTTTTACATAAACAAACTTCATTTTAGTGCACACTTTTTTTGCTTGCGACTCTCGTTCACTCATTGTGCTTCTTCTTTTAGTTGAGGTATTGATTGGTGTAGGAAGAGTTCTTCTCGCTGCTTCTTCTTCCGCTACTAAGTTACTGCTTGACAATCAGTGGTCTGAGACGTCTATTGCCTTCTTGCGTAGGATATTTTAGGAAAGGTGCAACTTCTTTCCCCCCGTGCTGTCGTTATTGATTCAATTCAGACTGTATACATAAAAGGAGTGACTGGAAGCCCTGGAGGGATTATGCAGGTATGAATTAGAAGCTCTAAATGTTATTTAAGCGTGGCCTACAAATGTGCTTTAGATACTTGTCCTGGCTTGACAGAACAATGTGCTAACAACCACCAAAAAGAGCTTTTTTTTTTCTAAATCCATACTACATTCCTACACATTTTGTTTTATTTTTTTTTATTCTTAGTCCTTAATAAAAATTCTAACTCACTTTTTCTAAATATCAATGATTTCTCTTGAGGGTTCATGTTAGCCGACCACAACTTACTTTGGGACTAAGGCTTTGTTGTTGTTGTTGTTTGTTTGTTTCTAAGTGAGAGGTTCGCGTTTTCTAAATATCAATGATTCTTCTTGACGGTTCAGTTAGCAGACTGCAACTTATTTTGGGACTAAGGCTTTGTTTCTGTTGTTGTTTGTTTGTTTCTAAGTGAGAGGTTGATCAATGTGAATTCCTACTACTCTGTTAGCTAAGTTGTCTATATGGTTTATTAAAAAGGGTTGAAGTGTTTTAAGTTATGTGTTAAGAAATTTTAACACTAATTTGACACAACTTATTAACTTAGTAAACAACTAGTCGTTTGGCCTGTTATAAATCGTGTCATGTCAAGTTTGCCATTGTAGAAGGTTCTCTATTGTTCCGTCGCATGAATAACATTTGGCTTCTTTTGAATTTGAAGAGAAGTTGGAAGATGGGCTCATTCTTGTGTTTTGTGACAGTTGAAGGAGTGTACATCAGCATTGCTTCGTTTTGCAAAGAAGACAAATATTCCTGTGCTTTTGGTGGGTAAATTCCTGCCTAAATTGTTAAGCATTTTATCACTTTTTTTTTGCTTTCCATTTTGCTGTCACCAATAGGTTCACTCTTTGACACCAATCTGTTAAGAGATTTTTGTGAAATTTTATGACTCAGTGGTGATTTATTAGTTCTCATGCTTTGGTAGCAAGCGTAAATCATTGTCCACTTGCTGACTTGCTGTCAGTGATTGTTTGAAAAGTTGGTTTTTGCTCCTGACAGCTTTGCAGTTAAGACCACAATGTGAACGCCCTACTCGTAGATTATAATTTCTGTTTTGACTTATGAGGGTAAAGTAACAAAATTTGACAATCAATTTGTTGAAGAAGATATGAATTTTCAACACGAGAATATAGTTGTAATTTTACGAGGCTCTCCCTTTACAATTTCTCTTTAAAAAAGTATGTAATTGTTATTTATATTTTTGTAAGTTGTACTTTATACGGTTTCTTTCATTTTTATACCTAATACAAACAGAGTCGTGGTGTAATTTGCTTTATAGTACCTCCAAAAATAATAAAATAAGTTGTCAGGAATGGAGGGAGGTAGTAAATATGCGTATGTAAGTTCAAGCAGCTCTTTATTTCAAAGATTGAAGATTTATTTTAGTGAAATGCATGGAAACTAAATTATAGCATCATTTTAAAGTGCTGAAGTGAACAATGCAGCTTTCAGTTTTCTTCAATTAATAATTGTGTCAGGCGTGTAAATGGATACAGTTGCTACCTAATTTTTCTGTGTCAAGTATCTCATGGTGAATGTAACCCAAATGGGGGGAACTAGTCTTCATTACAGAACTTATGACTAGCTACAAAATTGAATTATAGTTCTATTCAGATTTAAGAGTGCTTGTGTTGGTTGTTTCTATGATGGGACTTTTCATCATATTGTTCACTTATGTAGGGTAGAAAAGGGCGTGGGCTGAGTGGCTGACACTATGCTGGTCTGCTCCAACTTACTTCAGATTCGGATGGTCCCCTTAGTTTGATGAGTGAATCCAGTCCCTAGTTTCCGGTTTTCCAATGCGTGTATCTCGCAAAACATTAGTCTGTACTTCCCTACAAAACCTTGTAAACTCATAAGTTCAACTTAAATAAATATTCATGTTTAAAGAGGAAAACTGAGGGGCTCATTTGGACTTGACTGTGGCCTTATTCATCTTGATTATGGTGTATTCTCCGTGGTGGTCAGGTCATTGTAGTCCTGACCTACTCAGCCTGCAAATAATTGGCCCTGGTTAGGGCCTGCTTGTCATTTAGCTAGCAGAGGCTGTTTTTTATAATTGAGTGGAACTGCTTAATTTGTGGTATACATGTTTTTATTTTTCTCAAGTTTTGCTCAAATTCTTGTCTCTGTTAATGACAGATTGGACATGTGACCAAGTCTGGAGAGATTGCAGGACCTCGTATGTTAGAGCATATTGTTGATGTTGTTTTATATATGGAGGTATGCTTTTTCCATGTTTAACTTAAATGAAATAAAAATATTGATGTTCTAACTTTTTGTGGTTGTGTTTTATTGTGTATGTTGTTTTTGTCAATTCATCGCCAATACTGTTATTGGTGAGGGCAGTTACTTGAAGCATGTTCCCCCCCCCCCCCCCCGTTAAAGAAAATTAGAAGGAAGAAAAGAAAACAAGATGAGAAAAACAGAGTCTCCATAATCTACCCCAAGCTATATAATAAGGTTAATTCGGATTATCTAGATAGGGTTGTTCAATGCTGTGCAACACAGTGATTGGCCTAGTTATCAATTATCATAGCATAAAGCCAAACTTTATATTTATGTGCCTAATTACAGAACTTGTTGAGGACCTTCAATCTTCTTGTTCTGATTGATTTGTCATTTGTGATTGTGGATGCTTATCTTACAGGATGGATGCAGAGTGCCACAGTCCCATCCGTTTCTGAATGTATTGTTTATCATGGATATAACTGAAAAATCATTTGCCTGGACTGAATTGTATGCAGACACCTGCTTAGGATGTCTTTTAATTTGTCCTTTTTCTTCTTTTATAGTTTCTCTCTGAAGTGGTTTTACAACCATGCATGATCATTGCTGGATATATAATAACGTTTCAGTTGTTTGTTTAGTCCAAAATGATTTGCGTAGATAGTGAGGAAACATTTTGAAAGGAAAGAATAAGGTGACATCTATAGGAATAATTTGAGAATGGTCCACTTAATTACTGAAGCCAGTGAAAAGGATACAGTTACTACTATTACTTTTGCTTGTCTTATGATATATGCATGACTTATCCAGATTCCTGTAGACTTCTTTAAGCTGTGATATCCCTCCACATCTTTTCCCTCAGATCTGGTCTCGAGATGAGTTTTTAAAGAGTATAACTATTCTGTATTACAGATTGAATTTGAAGTTATCTGTCTTTGATGTTATATTTTTTAACAACCGTGCTCATCATCTATTCTTCTGTCTTCTACTTTCTCTCTGAATTGTTGCTGATATATCCCGTTCATTGTTCAAGAATACTTGTGGAACTTGACAGGAAATGTATCACAAGTAAAAGAGAACATACTTTGTTGTAGATGCATTGATTAATTCACTGATAGGGAAAGTATCAATATTATGCGAATCAAGTGCTTATTGTTTCTGCTTCCTACGCTTAACAATCTGAGGGCAAAGGGAGTAATTTGTTAGTGCTCTTATTGTGGTCAACATTGCAAGGTCTGTTTTTGCATCTGACTTCACTTTTTTTGTTGCATGAATTTCCCAGGGAGAAAAGCATTCAGCGCATCGCTTACTTCGGTCTGTGAAAAACCGTTTTGGCTCTACTGATGAGGTACTTTGTTCAAACCTTACCTGATTTTTATGTGATTGCGAATTCGGCAGGCTAATGTGTCTTAGATGGCAGTATTACGGATGCCGTTAAATCTTATTTCGTAATCACTTTGCCCTGATTTGGCTATTATAGTTGCTGCCTTTTGGCTGCATCAGTTTCAGGGCCGGTCTGGCAGAAGTAACTGTTATTGTTTTCGTAGCTGTAATTTTTTTGTGGTAGCTGGTAGTGATTAAGTACTTAGATTAGCTGTGTAAGTAATTGAGTTTAGTAGACACTTTCAGCAAAATTAGCTTTGAAGGGCATATTTGGAATAAAATTATCTAATGATCCTTTTTTGTTTTTTTGAATAAATTATCAAATGATACTTTTTATCATAAAATGATACCTTTGAGTTAAAAAAAAAAGCTACTCAAACCACTACCAGTTACCCCAAAAGCTACTGTGCCCCGGACATATACTATTTAAGTGAAGCAGTATCTTGATTCCGTCAAAAAGCTAAAAGCTAGCTGAAAAGTTGTTGCCATCTGTTTTTTTCACTTGCAGTTTATTAAGCTGATGTAGTGGCCGACTCTCATCAATAGCTAACCCTCTTGCCAAGGTTGTTGGATTGCTTCCACTTGCTTTGCTGTTCTGCTTTTATATGTGATCACCCCCCTCCCAAGTTTGGGGGGAGGGGGTATGGACAGAGTTAATCCTCCTGTTAAAGGATCATTAATATGGGCACACTTCACATCTTTTACAGCCTTATTAATTAACTCCATTATAAGGACTCTAATGTTGTCCCAAAAGTTGAATAACTGAAATGAAAATAGCTGTTACATCCATCTTTTGGATGTCAGGCTCTGTTTTATGGAGGTATATGGTCCTCGACCAGGAGGACGCCGTAAAACGATGGTATTTTTTGGGTCACTAAACTTCTAGTTTTTGGGGAAATTTATTGTAACTTAATATTTATCCTTCTGTCTATCATCTCAGCATTCATAATTAGAGTATATCCTCCTTCTCTTGTAACTGCTTGCTTATGGATTTATCTATTCAACTTTTCAATGACTGAACTTTCTGTTACAGCTGGGTATATTTAAAATGTCAGAGTCTGGACTGGAGGCTGTTTTGAATCCGAGTGAAATGTTTTTGAGTGAGGAGCATTCTGACTCAGAGCATTTAGCTGGAGTTGCTGTTGCTGTAATCATTGATGGCTCTCGAAGTTTTCTCATTGAAGTTCAGGTAAATTTTCCGCGTCTACCAATGTTTTTTATCTGGAATTTGTTTAGAGTCCATACCTCAGTTTTGGGATGCTTATGTGAGGGTTCAGAAGGTCACTTGCCTTTTTCATTCTTTGTCACCAGTTTCATGGACTAAATACGTATTTTCATTTAGGAAATTATATTTAAGCTGAGATATAGATTTAAAATAAATAATTACAGTACTGGAGGTCATGTGCTTATGGAGCATCTTAAGGTCATTTGTCAGAGCCTCTCTTACTGTGACACTTGTGGAACATTGACAACATTTTTCCCTCATTATCGTCTTCATTATGGAAATGTAATTGCTCTAATGTAGAAACAAAATAGTATCTTGAGATTCTTGACCTCTCACTATTGACCTTTTGTTACGTGCTCACTTCTTTTCCTGATTTTAAGTGTTTTTGTGCTTGTTACCTTGTAGGCATTGTGTGTTCCTGATTCCCATACTAGCAGGCATGTTAATGGTGTTCAAGCAAGCAGGGCTGATATGATCATATCGGTATGTCGTTTTATATAGAGTTCCCTTTGCAGTAGAACCCAGTTTATGACTGTTTTTTCTTTGCTGTTCCATTTATATTGTTACTCGCTTCTATTTCTCTAGTGTTTAGAGATTTTTTTGGTAGAAGTTGTGACAGTTATTGCCTTTCGGACTGGAAACATCTTACGGTCTTAGCCCTGTTGGCATGCTGCGTTGCTAGCTTTAATATTGAATCCGTGGTGAGCTGAGACCATTCTATTAATGTTGAGTTTTCTGGATATTTTACCACCTGGCTGTCAGTAATATTTAACAAAATCTTCAGATAATAGGAGTTTCGAAACTTTTGGAATAGTATCCTGAATTCCTGACCTTTTATAATTACATGCCTATACCCTCTACTTCTTCAAATTGCTTTTAAGCCAGTGGCATCCTGACTGATTTTCAGTGGATGTTTCCATGATCGGGCTTGTACTGGATTACTAAAGGTTAAATAACGTTGGACAACCAATACGTTATCTTTTAAATGGATAAGAAAGCATAACCAATAAATAATGCTTAGTTATTAATTTATCTCTTAACTTGTATGATTGGTGAACAAACCCAGAAGATCCGCCTTCCACAATCTATCATCCACATGCTCAGTCAACTGAAGAGTTTGTAAAGTAGCAACATAAGCTTTAAGTTCCACTACTTTCCCAGCCATTTGGAGGTCTTGGCAAGTGAAGATTCCAAGAATACTCTACAATTCAGTTGAAAGGGGAGGCCATAGCATTATGGAGAGTGGAGAGTCCAAAAAGTACCACGAAATAGCACAAGAAAACTATCATTTGATTTCCATACATCTTTTTAAGATCTAACCTTTTTCCCCATTTCAAGCCTTATAAGAAGCCAAGGAGAAATTTGGAGATGAACTTCAAGGAGAGAATACTAGAAGCCCCAGCCAAGTATTCCCAACCATCACTTTTCATATGGTGTCACAACAAAGAAGCCTCCAAATGAAAGCGCCACAATCATTTTTCTAATAAAGCTACATATTTGGGCTCCATGTGACCAATAACCACACCACCTTGAGACTTCAGCCCAGAGACCACGTCCCAATTAAATAATGATCTTCGTTACCATCACTCTCTCGTGATCTTATTAATTGCGTTTTCTAATCCTAGCGAGAACCTGAACAAAGAGCAATGTAATGGTGGAGAGGAACGACACGGTCTATTAGGAGTTATCCTCCACCCTAGTGAGAAATATGTTCTTTTCCAGCAATTGAGGCGTTTAACTACCCTAGAAGTACCGCATCCGAGGAAGCGTATGTGTTGATTTACGCCCCGATAAGGCCCAAATAACCAAGGATTTGACAGCTAACCAGATAACTCTTGTAACAACTGCTGCTTCACATTATACCAAGAAGACTACATCTAGATTGATCTTAATGTAGAAACAAGTTCTAAAAGCTCGTGGAGTTGAAAGGGTGCTTTGAAAAACTTGCCTGAGCGTTATGGAAAAGAGAAGTGTTATCTACAAATTAAAGATGGGTCACCAACTCTAATTCCCTGAATAATGGCCATATCAGCTGCCTGAACCAACCTCCTACTCAGAACATCAACGACCAAGGTGAACAACGAAGGCAACAAAGGATCCTCTAACTTTAGACCACATGGTGTGAACCACTCAGACGAAGCTTCTGTAACGAGAACAGAGAAATATGCATTTGACAAAAAACCTCTCATGTGCAATGATGTCTTATTCTTTTTGAGCGTGTTTCAGGAATTATTACTGTATCCTAGATAAGACATTGTTGTACTTTGTTTAATGATTTAAGCCAAACAAATGAGTTGTATAATTTGTGTTGAACATAAATATCCACAACACTCTGTAAGGTGACTTGGTGGTGGTTGGAACTAGGAATTATTTCAAGGGACACAGTTCAAATAAGCATTTAGTGTACCTCATGTATCTATCGAGAAAGATATTGGTGCGAGTATGAAATTTTCTATATCTCAGGATCCCCAGCATTCTCTAAGCTGACTTGGTTGAGGTAGGAAATCTTTCAAGAGACACAGTTCGATAAGCTTTAAGAGTACCTCATGTACCTATAGAGAGTTGTTGGTACGAGTATGAAAATTCCCAAATGCCAGAATCCCCTCTGAATGTTTCTTTTCTTTTTGTTATGATTTGAGATTGAAAGGGGATAGACTGATGCATTGTTGTTACTTGCAGGTTCTTAAGAAACAAGCTGGACTGAAGCTTGAAGCCAATGTAATCAAGCTCATTTCTAAATGCCTTTATGCATTCCTTTTTAATATTGATTGTTTTCGTGTTGTACCCATGTTCATTGTTTTTATGTACTGTAGGGTGTTTTCCTAAATGTTATTAGCGGCATCTCTCTCACGGAAACTTCAGGAGATCTTGCTGTGGCAGCAGCTATTTGCAGCAGGCATGTTTTTGCTTTTTGCTGGCTTATTTTTACCACCAATTATTTGAGTTTGAGATGGAAATCATATCCTTGTGTTTTCATATGGCAGCAGCTTCTTATATGCTTTCTGATTTTATAATTGTGGCCAACTTAAGTCGTCTGGGTTTAGATTGTTATTAATGCTTATGCTGGAGGCATGTTATTCCTCTTTTCCTTGTCATCTTGTCATCCTGATTCCTGATTGTGTTTTTCCAGTTATAGTGGTTTTGGATTTTTGGTATGTCATGCTAATACTCCATAAAGTGACTCAAGCCTCACATAGTCGCTCTATGTTATTTTTCCCTGTTCTCTGTTTTTTCATCTACTTAAATATTGGAATAACATAGCTGCCTTTGTCATCTTCAGTTATTTGGAGTTCCCTATTCCTAATCACATGGCATTTATTGGAGAAATTGGTCTCGGTGGCGAGCTTCGAATGGTAAGCATGATGACAGACCCTCTGTGATATTACTAATTTTTCTTTTGGGCAAGGCACTGCTTCTCCTTTAGTCTTTGTAGAACATAACTATAGTGCTGTCTAATCTGAAACTCATCTGCAGGTTCCCAGAATAGAGAAAAGGGTTAGTACTTTGGCTAAACTTGGCTATAAGACGTGCATTGTCCCAGAGTTAGCTGTAAACGCTCTGACAGCTTTCAGCTCTGAGATAGAGATAGTGGGTTGCAACAACTTAAAAGATGTCATTAATAAGGTTTTTATAAAATGAAGGATGGCCAAATGGGAACCAATTTTTTGCACTCGTAGGGCCTCTTGTTCTCTATGGATAACATTGTTGATAGCATATATGTGTAGCGCGCATAAGATTGTTATTGAATGTAAATATCGAATAGATGTAAAATTGCAAGTATGCAGTGAGTTTATGTATTTTCCGATGTCATGTATTCCGTATCAAACAAGCAAGTACACCCTTGTACGGCATTCAGCTTTGTTTACTACAAATTTTCCACATTTTGGACATACCAAGAAGTACCATTTTATTTGCATGGTTTCGTGTCAAATTCAACTTGTTGTATGTACGTACCTGTAGAAACTCAATGCCTACAACTATAACATTTGAAGTAGTAGGTAAAGATAGAAAACAACACTTGACGGTTTGCCCTCCTAGTAAACTTACCGCAATTTTTTTCGCATTTGTGAATCTGTGATGAATAACAAAGTCACATAACTTTGTAAAGTACAACCGACCGAAACGATTGCTTAGCTAGTCATAAATGATCACATGAATTAGGATCCACGAGACCATTTATTGCAGAGTCCGCAGTAGATCGTGGTCACTTTCATGGGCCTCTTTACCTTGCAAACCAGTCCCTTTGCGTATCTACCCATGATCCTTTCCGTCATCATGCATATGAGCATATCCCATATATGCACTGCAAGGGCGGTTCAGCGCGGGCGCTGGCCTCCAACCGGTTTCAGGTTGTACAGTTGTACCAGATTGATGCTTAATTGATCGAATTTATCATTGTGAATATCATTTCTAGCTAGCATATTTTAAATAGATCACTTGTACGTAGTATATGTGTTAACACTGAAATATTATAGTGGATGATTAATATGTACGTAGTATAGCTCAAGTGTACTACTACTCGTATTACAACTTACAAGCTAGTTTCGGGATAAAATCTCACTTGACCCTACGTACTCATCAATCCAGACTGGTAACAGAGCCTTGGTATGGGGTGAGTATATATGTTTGGTCCACTAACAAGTAGTTTCGAGAAAATGTTGATGCTATTAGATTTTGAAATTTCTGATCGCCAACAATCAGGATTGTGTATAAGAGCAATATGGTCAAGTATATGACTAGTATTAGTAGAGGCTTAAAAAGTGATAATCTCATCACTTTTGGGTTGTTTTTGTGGTCAGAATAGTTCGAAAGGAGAACTAGAATAAACTACCAATCGTGATCCTAATCTCTATTGACAAATTAGCAATAGTCTTCGGGTATAATAATGGTCTACAAACCACAGGTGTTAGATGTTCATCAATTTAAACACAAAATGTATACTACGGAGCCTAATCTTTTCAAAAGCATAATATACTGATGTTTGAATAACTAATCAAAGTTGTATTTACGGTTTAAATTTACAAAATTTAGAGAATGTTGTTTAGATATTGTACAAGATATTGCGCTAATAAAATCAATTAAAAGAAGCAGAAATATAAGAATGGCATAACAATGTAGTATTGGAGTTCTTGATCATCTATCGCATTGAATCGGTGGAATCATGGAATGATACGGTTATCTTCGGATGAAAAACCATGTTCGCAAAACTAGCTAACTCATCCTCATTAAATACAGGAGCGGGTCAGTGGAACTCCAAAAAAATCCCCAGCCACATATATTATTCGACATGAGCAAAGTCAAGAGAGACTAGCTAACTGTGCACGTATAAAGCTGTGCATTAAATTTGTCAAAAAAAAGTTCATTGTTTTCAATCCTCATCAACTCAGTAGTGATTGTAATTCCTTCCAATAATTCCAGACTACCAAAGACGAGTTGTTTTTCCTTCCTTGCAATGTTTGATTGCAAGCGTACCAGTTATTAGATGTTGATATAACCCTGCTAAGTTATTAGATGTGGCCACCACAATTGCTTTTAATATGAGTCATTCATTATCAATAACAAATCTCAACCTTTTAAAGTTTGACCATAAAAAAATAATT
>CAAKMY010042542.1:0-11203 GCA_901111285.1 Corrigiola litoralis
ACGGACTTGTTGAGGAATGTGATTCCCCATCAAAATTGCTAGAAAATAAGTCATCGTCGTTTGCAAAACTTGTTGCCGAGTATGCAACAAGATCCACTTCCAGAGCTGATAAAGCAATTTAATTCCACACTCAAGTGCACAAAGAAATAAGATGCAAACTTACAGAGGTGGACTACAAGCAGAGTGAATGCACTATTGTTATCTCTGTTTGCTGTCGTGATGAGGTTCATTTAGTTATTAATTTCATTGTCATTGACAGAAAATAATCATGCAAATGCCTGATAATATTGGCAAAAATTAGCTGATTGTAATGACTATTTTGGTTGTTGCAACTTTCAAGGTGCGTAATTCTAGCTAATGTGTATAGAAAGTTATTTTCTTGAGGAATAATAATTCAACTTTTTGTATCTTCACTGCTCTTTGTTCATTAAGTAATCGTGCATTGCTCGTCTTGGCTGGATGTGAATGGTAATTGAACGAGATTGACAACCAACACTATATCTGAAACTCTTTTTTTTTTTAACCTAAAATTAGATATAGTCGCAAAATGTGTGAAAGTGGTAACTTTATGTTATCAATGTAACAAAAGTGACCAGTTTAAACCAAAAATTTAGATTAGGCGAATAAGACTTCATGTTGCAACAGAGGTGCCTTGTTATCCCTTTTGTTCACTAGATTGGTCATTCCATGAGTGGTTGTGTGTTTGTTTTGCTTGTAACCCATGATTTATTTGTTTGTAGTTCCATTGCAGTACTGGAACTAATAACATTAAGTAATAGACTACTAAATTCTCCACATACTATTTATACATTGCATATTTTGTTTAATTTTTTCTTTGTTTTAAGGTTGGAGATTGGTGCTGCTCGCTTATTTTTATAGGGAGAAATCGTGACCAGCAGATGTGTTTCTCAAATGAGTTTTGCCTTGGTGTATTCTTCCTTCTTTTCTTCAATTTGTTTTCTTTTTATTTGGAGGGGAGGTGTATTTGGGGTGTGACTTGATAGAGTAGAATTTGTATGTAGCAATAAGATGACTTTCCTTATGGCTGATCCTTGATTCCCATGTAAAGTTGACCGTCTTCTTCATTCAATAGTATGAGCTTGAAACGTAGACATACCTTGTGCTGAATAGAGGATCTCAGAATTTAATTTAGAGATCTTGCAGCCCTTCATTATTCCGATATCATGTGAGATAGCTAACTCAACTAAAAGCCTAACTTAATGGTTACAATTTAATCAATAACTTTGTTCCTAATAAATAGGTCTATATTGCGACCAAGGAACACCTGAGTGGCAGTGCCGATCAGACTAAGCCACTTGCTTTAGGCCCCAGGTTAACTAACTATTCATAGTGTAAGAAACGTTGAAGCATTAAGTAAACTTTGGTTAGTTGGTTAGAGTTGAAGTCTTCAGAAAACACTACTTCTCATCATATTCTTATATTTCTGTGTGACATGACAAGGATCAAGATATACTATGAAGTTTCTATGAAATTTCCTCGTCAGTGACTGCTCGACCTCTATGTAATCTAATGTGTAGACTATGTAGAATTCCATTGAATAAAGGTTCATGTTGTCATCAAAATCAGATTATGAACATTTAATAATGGCTCATCTAGTCAGTACCCTCAACATATTTCCATTGTGCATAGCATAGTGATAACAGTGAGTCAAGTACTCAACCACAGTCTTTCTTTATTATTTTTGATTAGCTAATGCGACTCTCTTTTTCAGTTTTTCTACATGTAGCTCATTTTATAGCACCTCTCTCTACTTGTTCAGAAATCTAGTTAACTTTTGTACCACCTTTGTCTTTCCTGAACTCAATCCTTTTCAAGATAGTACCAATTTAAAAGTTCCCTACCTTGCTACTATCAGTCAGAAATCAGAAGAATGCTTACCATGGAACTGAACCTGAGAATGTCAGAAAACTTCTTTCCTTTCTCCCACTCAAAGTACACAGTTCTTGGTTTCCTTAAAAGCATCATATTCTTAAGAGAATCCTCTATTTTGCTACACTTAGTTCTGTTATTTGGTTTGTGTTTTTCATGGGCATGCAAACTTCTCCCGAAAAATGCCAATGAACAACTAAAAGATATACACTTCCACTACCATAAACCTGCTGTTCTTTCCTCTTCTTTAGCTCTTTCTTTATATAATCTAGTCTTATGTTGCTTGAATTATTTCTTTTGGTCCAAAAGTGGTTCGCCAGATGAAAATCTAGTGACCCTCTTGGATTTAGCACTTAGGGTACTTGCTTGGTTGCTAGTTTCTGTATACTTGCATACGCAGTTCTACCGTTCGAATGGGTTGAACTTTCCTTTTTTGTTGAGAATTTGGTGGGGGTTTTACCTTGCTCTTTCCAGTTATTGCCTTGTTATTAATATATTTCAATGTTTAGAAAACGTGTGTTTGCCGGTTCAAGTTTTGGTGTCAGATGTTGTGTACGTTGTATCAGGGATTTTCTTTTGTTGTCCTGGTATATTTGGGAAGATTATAAGAGTGGATAGTAATCTTCAAGAGACCCTTTAAAATGGCAATGGTATTGATTTAAGCAGGAGTGTGAAGAATGAAACAACGAGTCCTTATGATGAAGCTGGATTCCTTAGTAAATTAACCTTCTCATGGGTTGGCTCTTTAATCACCAAGGGTTACAAGAAAACCTTGGACCTTGAGGACGTTCCTCTTGTTTCAGATAAAGACAGTGTTGATGAATCATACCTTACTTTTATAAAGTGTTTGGAGTCTAGGGGTAGGAGGGAGGGTAGTGATCAGAAGAAGGTCACTACAATGCGGCTGGTGAAATCATTAATTTTCACAACATGGGTTGATATCTTATGGACAGGTTTACTTGGCCTACTGAACACACTAGCATCATATGTTGGTCCTATCTCATTGATACTTTTGTCCAGTACCTTAATGGAAAGAGGGGATTCAAAAATGAAGGGTATGTTCTAATTTCTGCTTTTTTCATTGCGGAGATTGTGGAATGCGTTGCTTATAGGCATTGGAACTTTAGGCTTCAAGTAGTTGGGGTGAGGGTGAAATCTGCACTCATTCAAAGCATCTATAATAAGGCCTTGACCCTTTCCTGTCGAGCAAAGCAAGTTTATACAAGCGGGCAATTGATCAATTTCATGTCTATTGATGCAGATAGGGTTGGTGCTTTTAGTTGGTACATGCATGATCCATGGATATTCATCGTGGAAGTTGTTTTGGCCATGATGATATTGTTTAAAAGTATAGGTCTTGCTTCAATTTCATCTCTTGTTGCAACCGTGGTTCTCATGCTAGCCAATTTACCACTGTCAAAGTTAATAGACAGGTATCAGCATAAGCTAATGGAATCCAAGGATAGGAGGATGAAAGCTACGTCTGAGATGTTGAAGTACATGAGAATTCTGAAGCTTCAAGCATGGGAGATAAAATTTTTGTCTAAGATTGTTGAACTAAGAAATACTGAGAGTGGATGGCTGAAAAAGTTTCTCTATACTACAGCGGTGACAACATTTGTTTTCTATGCTGCCTCAATATTTGTTTCTATTGTTACTTTTGGTACATGTACGATTATGGGTATTCGTCTTGAATCAGGGAAGATATTAACTGCAACAGCCACAATCAGGATTCTTCAGAGTCCCCACAATCTGCCAGACACAATCTCTATGATAATTCAGACAAAAGTTTCCCTTGAAAGAATAGCCTCATTTCTTTGTCTTGACGACTTGGACCTTGATTCTATACAGAGACTTCATAGAGGTACTTCTGAGGTTGCAGTTGAAATTAGCGGAGGAAACTTTTGCTGGGATCCATCTGCACCGAGCCTGACATTGAAGGACATCAGTCTCACTGTTCCACACGGCATGAGAGTAGCAGTTTGTGGTACAATTGGTTCTGGAAAGTCGACCTTACTAACGTGTAGATTGGGTGAAGTGCCAAGGATAACTGGAACTCTAAAGCTGAGTAGGTCAACTGCTTATGTACCACAATCAGCTTGGATTCAGAGTGGCAAAATAGTGGATAACATTCTCTTCGGCAGCAAAATGGATAATGAAAAGTATGACAGAGTCCTGGAAGCATGTTCCTTGAAGAAGGATCTTGAAATCTTGCCCTCCTGAGATCAGACAATTATTGGTGAGAGGGGTATCAATTTAAGTGGTTGTCAGAAGCAAAGGATACAAATGGCTCGTGCTTTGTACCAAGATGCCGATATATACCTACTTGATGATCCTTCCAGTGCTGTCGATGCTCACACTGGTAGTCATCTCTTTAAGGTATTAGTCGATGCTTATACAGTAACCTGTGTCTGTTTGTATATCTGCTAATTAGGAAATGTTGTTTCCGCCAACCAAGGGTTAAATTGAGTACATCTGGAATACTGCTTAGCAGGATCAATACTTTGTGGTTATTGTTGTTGTTGATTAAATGTCATACAAATAGGTATATATAACAACAGTATGTTTAACAAAATTAGTTATGGGCTTTTACAAATTTGTTATTCCTGGTTTATTAATCGCAGGAATGTTTGCTTGAGCTATTGGAATTCAGAACTGTTATATATGTCACACACCAAGTTGAATTCTTACCTGCTGCTGATCTAATCTTGGTGAGAAATTTCTGAACTTGACACCTTTGTATTTGAAAATAATTATCAATTATTATGACACATGACATATGAGACACTTATCATATGTAAGGTCATGAAAGATGGAAGGATATCACAAGCAGGGAAATAGAATGAGATTCTTGCTTCTGGAACTGACTTTATGGAACTTGTTGGAGCACATGAGCAAGCCTTGTCTACACTTGCTTCAATTGAGCCAGGAGTGCGTGACAAGAAAGACTTAAAGGAGGAGACCACTGATTCTCAGAACTCGGAAATGGATGATCGGGTGGAGCCTAACGGACAACTTGTGCAAGAAAAAGAGAGGGAGAAAGGTCGAGTCGGACTTTTAGTCTACTGGAAGTATATCACTACAGTATACGGGGGAGCTTTGGTTCCCTTCATATTGATATCTCAAGTTCTCTATCAACTTATCCAAATTTCAAGCAATTATTGGTTGGCTTGGGCAACTCCTTCCTCATCTGATGCTGAACTTGTTGTTGGTGCCAATTCTCTAATAGCTGTCTACGTGGCTTTGGCCATTGGTAGTTCCATTTTTATCCTAGCAAGGGAAACCCTTCTTGTGATGGCTACATACAAGACAGCAACTTCACTCTTCAGTAAGATGCATTCTTGCATATTCCATGCTCCAATGTCATTTTTTGATGCTACACCCAGTGGGCGGATATTATACAGGGTATGTGAAAGTCCTCAGTCTTCTTACATATTGGACCTCCCTGGACCTTGCCTAAAGCGGGATCCATATTATGTTGTTGCTGTTGTCCTGGCTTTTAATAATAAGTAACTCTTTCTTAAGCAAATGCGCATCCTTTTATTGTTGGGATATTTACAGCCTATCTGAGACATCTAGAAACAGAAAATGTTCATGTTCGGAATTAATGTTTATGTATCATTAGCTTCTTTTTGTGATATCATTTTTGCTAAATATTGTTCTCGTTAACGATTCAGGCGTCTACAGATCAAAGCGCAGTGGATCTAGCTATTCCAAGTCAAGTCAGTTCATTTGTGTTCTCGATTATCCAACTATGTGGAACTATAGTGGTGATGTCACAAGTTGCATGGCAAATTTTTGTGATTTTTATCCCTATTATTGCAATCTCTCTTTGGTACCAGGTAACTAAATAACTTTAGGCTATCCCAAATATATGCATACGGTTTTAGAGGTGGCATTTGACATTCTTTTTGTTCTTCTTTGTTGCCTTGTTGGTGTGATACAGTGGCATTTTACATACGTCTAGTTAAGGTCTGCCATGTGTTTTTATAACTTAATAGTTTTCAATTAAATATTTTGCAGCGATATTATATATCTTCAGCTCGAGAACTTAGTCGATTGGTTGGAGTAAGTAAAGCTCCAGTGATACAACATTTTGCTGAGACAATATCTGGAGCTGCGACTATTAGGTGCTTAAATCAGGAATCAAGATTTTCTGGAACAAGCCTGAAGCTTATAGATGCACATGTAAGACCAAAGTATCACAATGTTGCTTCAATGGTGTGGCTTTGCTTTCGCTTGGACTTGTTATCTTCGGTTACATTTGCCTGTTCTTTGGTATATTTGATCGCTATTCCTGCTGGAGTTATTGATCCTAGTAAGCTCCACATAGCAAGTGCCCTTTCAGCTTTTTGCGCTACATCTGCCAAAAAACGAACAATATGAGATTTAATAGTTTCCTTCTTGTTTTCCCTTTTCTTGTTAAGGTATTGCTGGTCTAGCTGTGACTTACGGTCTTAATCTGAACAGCCTCCAAGGTTGGGTGATATGGTGCTTTTGTAATATGGAGAATAAGATCATCTCAGTTGAGAGGATCCTTCAGTATACTTCAATACCAAGCGAGCCAGTACTTGTTGTAGAAGAGAACACACCAGAGAGAACTTGGCCGTCTTGTGGAGAAATCGACATTCAAGATCTGCAGGTGATTCTGCTCTCATATTTCCAATTTCATCATCTGATTGTAAGCTACAAAATCAATATACTGACATGCTCTCTTCACATGATATCTGCAGGTTTGTTATGCTCCACATTTGCCACTTGTACTGCGAGGTGTAACGTGCACATTCCAGGGAGGGAAAAAGACTGGCCTAGTGGGCAGGACAGGCAGTGGTAAATCAACCCTGATACAAGCAATTTTCCGTATTGTTGAACCTGCAGCTGGGAGCATATTTTTAGATAGTATAAATATATCTTCAATTGGACTGCATGACTTGCGATCTAGATTGAGTATCATCCCACAGGAACCCACCATGTTTGAGGGGACTGTCCGAAGCAACTTAGATCCACTAGAAGAACACTCTGATGAGCAGATTTGGGAGGTACATTTGCCAAATTGAATCAGCACTTAGGTTTTGTTCTATTTATTTGTTATGTACTTATAGTCTTCAATGCTTTTCTGATGTTTTGAGGTCCTCGAAAAGTGCCATCTTGGTGACAAAGTGAGGAAGAAAGATGGAAAGCTTGATGCAATAGGTTTGTCCTTCGGTCTCCGTTGCTTTGAGCTGATTAAGTGATTATTCGTTTACCTTTTGTTTATGAATATTTGTCTAAATTGCAGTATTTGAGAGTGGAGAGAATTGGAGTATGGGTCAGAGACAACTTGTTTGTCTAGGGCGTGTTCTTCTTAAGAGATGTAAAGTGTTGGTTCTTGACGAAGCAACTGCTTCAGTCGACACAGCAACAGATAATCTGATTCAGCAAACCTTAAGGGAACACTTTTCAGATTCGACAGTGATAACTATTGCTCACAGGATTACATCAGTTATTCATAGTGATATGGTTGTTCTTTTGAGCAACGGTGTTGTTGAAGAATATGGCTCTCCTTTAAGGTTGCTAGAAAACAAGTCATCCTCGTTCACGGAACTCGTAACAGAGTACACAAGAAGGTCGAATTCCAGGGTACCACAATCACAATTCCAATAAGAAATCAACTGTAAAAGCGATGATTGTAAAACCTTTGTACAATCCGTAAATTGGATGCTAAAATATTGAACTTCGGGATCCGACTCAGCCGGTTACATTCCGATGCAGTGGCTGCAGTTGTGAGTTGAGGTGGTTCTGGTCCTTTGATCAGTGTTATATCGTATGCATATTGTAGGATGTTTTTGGTATTGTTTGAACAATGCTATGTCTTCTTTATCCGAACTCATATATTCCCTTGACCACAACCATCAATTGTTAACCTCTGCTGACTGCTGGAGTAAATGCTAGAACACCATGCATATAATTTGATTTGTCTCCCTTGATCGAAGCTACATATTCCTAGTTATGCCTTAATATGGGTGTAAGAAGCTTCGACCCTTTGTGTAGTAAGAAGCTTTCTCTCCGTCAGGCTTGGACTCAATGCTGATAAAGGTGTAATGAGTTGCGGCTCCTTTTCATATGATTGATTGGATTTCTAATTATCGAAAACAAACCTTGTTACGGTACATCAAATTCATAATCAACTCCACTTCCAAAGCTTATTTTAAGATGGTCTAGTTTTAACTTTAACTTAAACCTTTATAAAGAAAGAAACGCAGGCTATAATGATCTACAACTTTAGGACTTACGAGATACAGATAGGACAAACGGTTACTGGTATTTTTGACTTCTTTATATTGTGATGAGTGTTTGATCACCAATATACAAATAATATAAGGGCTGATGTTAATCAAATACTTGTGTAAACTACATACTTTTCTTCCCAATTTTAATGATAAGATATCTCAATCATGGGTGGGATGAATTATATGCATATATTATGGTGGTGGTTTGGCGCTGATTGTGGGCTTCTAGCGTTACTTGATAAATTCCATTCAGAATTTTTGTTAAATAGATGACTATTCTCCTAGTGCTCCTTGCTTCCCAAGTATAGTTGACTCATAAGTCATGACTATCATATTCATATACTGTTTTAGATTTTTGACCACTTGAGTGGGAAATGTTTAGTAGTGCCAAACAGCTGACCTGAGTGACATTAGGCAGGAAGTTGAAGTCGTCTTGCAATTCATGCATAATAATATAGGCTTTTCACTTCACATCTATAAGTATTATCTTATAAATTTATAAGAAAAGGTTGTGGTCTTAGACTTTCAGACCAATGCTTACATATCTGAACAATTAGTAATGATCACTAATATTATTTTAGTGATATTATAAGAAGGTTCTTAATGAAAATAATGTTCCCTGATTGCATCACTTACATTCGTCAATAATACGAGGTCAGGATCAAGCAGGCAATAACCTCATTCAAAGTCCTAGTCAAGCATACTTGCGTGCCAAGAGATTGTGATCAAGATCACTGACCTTGCTGCCATCTTCTGCCACA
Source organism: Corrigiola litoralis (assembly GCA_901111285.1). NCBI lineage: Eukaryota > Viridiplantae > Streptophyta > Magnoliopsida > Caryophyllales > Caryophyllaceae > Corrigiola > Corrigiola litoralis. Next base: position 8,921 of record CAAKMY010042542.1, read on the forward strand.
CACTTGCCATTCTAATAATATAAATTCAAGTGTTTTGTGTTCCGTCATAGAAAGTAGTCACACACTCATAATCCCTTCAATCAATAAAAAATATACAGCTTGCTAATCATGGAAATGAACCTGAATATGTCAGCAAACTCCTTTTCATTTTCCTCCATCAAATATTCACTTCCTGGTCTTCTCCTAAATACCATATTTTTAAGAGGATGTTCTGTTTTCATACACATATTTTTGCTAGTTGGTCTAGCTGTTGCATGGTCATGTAAACTGCTACAAAGAGATGCTGAACACCCCAAAAATAAACACTTCCGCTATCATAAACCTGTTCTCTTCTCTTCCTTAGCTCTTTCTTTATATAATCTTGTTTTATGTTGCCTGAACTATTACTATTGGTCAAAAAATGGTTGGTCAGATGAAAAGCTAGTGACCCTTTTGGATTTAGCACTGCAATTACTGTCTTGGTTGCTAGTTTCTGTTTACTTGCATAAACAAGTATATCCTTCAAATGAGTTACGATTTCCTGTCCTATTGAGAATTTGGTGGGGGGTATATCTTGTTGTTTCCTGTTATTCCCTTGTTGTACACATCCTTCAATGTTTGAAAAACTCAGGTTTGCCTGTTCAAGTTTTGGGGTCAGACACTGTGTATGTGATATCAGGGATTTTCTTTTGTTGTGCTGGGAAATTTGGGAAGGTCACTAAACAGGATATTAACCTTCAAAAGCCTCTTTTGAATAGAAATGGTAATGGTAGTGTTGATGTAAGCAAGAGTGAACTGATTGAAACAGTGAGTCCATACATAAATGCTGGATTCCTTAGCAATTTAACTTTCTCATGGATGGGCTCCTTAATAAGCAAGGGTTATAGGAAAGCCTTAGACCTTAAGGATATTCCTCAGCTCACGGGTAAGGATAGTGTTGATGAGTCCTATGTCACATTTAGAAATTCTTTGGAGTTTGCAAGGGAGGGTCAGGGTAGTGACAAGAAGGTGACAACTCTGCAGCTTGCAAAATCTTTGATTTTCACAACAAGGGCAGATATCTTATGGACAGCCTTTTTTTGCCTCCTGTACATATTGGCGTCATATGTAGGTCCGTACCTCATCGACACCTTTGTGCAATACCTCAATGGGAGGAGGGAATTTAAGAATGAAGGCTATGTTTTAGTTACTGCATTTTTTGTGGCAAAGCTTGTGGAATGCCTTGCTCAGAGGCATTGGTTATTCAGGCTTCAGGTAGTTGGCGTAAGGACCAAAGCTGTGCTTATTGAGAGAATCTATAATAAGGCATTAACCCTCTCCTGTCGAGCAAAGCAAGGTCATACAATTGGGGAGTTGATCAACTTTATGTCTGTTGATGCTGAGAGGATTGGTGATTTTAGTTGGTACATGCATGATCCATGGAAGGTCATCTTACAAGTGGTTTTGGCCCTGTTAGTCCTGTATAAAAGTCTAGGGCTCGCAGCAATCGCGTCTCTTATGGCGACAGTAGTCATCATGCTGTGCAATTATCCGTTGTCAACGTTACTTGAGAAGCATCAGGAGAAGTTGATGGAGTCCAAGGATAGAAGGATGAAGGCTACATCTGAGATATTGAAGAACATGAGAATTCTGAAGCTTCAAGCCTGGGAGATGAAATTCCTATCTAAGATCAATGAGTTCAGAAATACTGAGAATGGTTGGTTGAAGAAATTTCTCTATGCTTTAGCTGTGACAACATTTCTTTTCTATTCCACCCCCATATTTGTGTCTGTCATCACTTTTGGTACATGTATAGTCATGGGAATCCCTCTCGAGTCGGGGAAGATTTTAGCTGCATTAGCCACATTCAGGATTCTTCAAACACCCATTTACAATCTGCCAGATACAATCTCTATGATAATGCAGACTAAAGTTTCCCTTGATAGAATTGCCTCATTCCTTTGTCTTGATGACTTGGACCCTGATTCTGTTGTGAGACTTCCTAGAGGTTCTTCTGAGGTCGCTGTTTCAATAGGTGGAGGAAACTTTAGCTGGGATGCATCTGCCACATGCCCAACATTGAAAGACATCGATCTTAATATTCGGCATGGCATGAGAGTAGCCGTTTGTGGTACAGTTGGTTCTGGCAAGTCAACCTTACTCTCGTGTATATTAGGAGAAGTGCCAAAGATCTCTGGAATTTTAAGTCTGAGCGGATCCACTGCTTATGTTCCGCAATCGCCATGGATTCAGAGTGGCAAGATAGTCGACAACATACTGTTTGGCCAGGAAATGGATGTTGAAAAATATGACAGGGTCTTAGAA
>CAAKMY010042546.1:1449-17166 GCA_901111285.1 Corrigiola litoralis
GAATTAAATATTGCACAAAAATGTGAGCTTTCACATGGGAGAGGCTAGTGGGAGTGTAAAAATAAATTGAGGGAGTGTAAAAATCAGTTCCCACCCCTGACCCACAATCGCGCAGCCACACCCACCCCTCATCCACACCCACCCAGACACTTGTATTAGTAATCTAAAGGTTGTGTTAAGCAATTATGTTTAAAAAAGACAAGTCGGGCCGATCCATGACCCGCATTGGCCCAACCCAACTTTAGCCAATTGGCCCATTGGACACCTCAGCCCAAACAAAAAAAAAAAAAAACCAAACCACTCAATATTTTCCTGTGTCCTCACCCCCACAGTAAAACCAGTGAAGAAGCATCACAAAAAAAATTAGGGTTTAAACTTTCTCTCTCCTCCATAGCCGTACCTCACAAACCCTAAAAATGGCGACCATTGTTCCGACCACAGAGGAAGACCCCGCACTCACCGTCGTCCGCTTCGTCTCTAACCTCACCTGGGCCGACGCCGGCGCCGAGGTATAATAATAAAAACAACACTCTCCCATTTTTGTCATTTTAGGGTTTTTTATTGTTTTGTTGATTAATGGGGTTTGATTTATTTGTGTGGTGGGGAATGTGACAGGTGGCGGAGCCCCAGGTGGCGAGGTTGTGCCAGGAGGCGGTGGAGTGTGTTGCCGGTGGGAGGTGGATTGATTTGGCCTCACTCATTCTGACCTCTGCTGATTTGGTTTTTGCCAAGGTTGCCGATAAAGGTTGACTATTTTTGTTTCTCTTTTTTGTTGAGTTGATTTTGGTGTAATTGTTGTGTGGTTATTGTGTTCGGGTTCGGTGTGTCGAATTTTTAGTTTGTGAGGGGAGGGGTGCGATGGAGTAGTCGCGGTTTCGTTAGTTTTATGTTTAGTGAAGCTAGATTGATACTACTCCCTCTAGTCCAGGTTAAACTTCATAGAGAGTGTTTTCACGTTTGCCTATGCACATTTTTCGTGCTAAATATATATTTCGTTATATGGTAGTGAAAATTATAAAAATTTGATATTCTCAATCTAGTCATTAAGACAAATCAAACAAGATCCCACATGACTATATTTTATCTTATTTATTTGAAAGAAATCTATAATCAATCTAGACTTATGAATAGCGTCACAAAACAAAGTATGAAGTTTAATCTGGACTAGAGGGAGTAAATAGATAAATTTTGTGGAATATGAATTTGTTCAGAGATGTGAGGAGTGAGATAAGTTGCGGTTCGTTAGTCGTATTATTAGTCAGGTTCAATTGATAGGTAGTTTGTTCAGAGATGTAAGGAGTGAAAGGAGTCGTGGTTCGTTGGACATACCATTAGTGAAGTTTAATTGATAGATTGATTGTTTTTTGTGGAATATAAGTTTGGTTAGAGATGTGAGGAGTGAGATGCTTCGCGGTTCATTAGCCCTACCAGTAGTGATATGTTAGATTGTTCCGGAATATAAGGTTGTTTAGAGATGTGAGGGGTGACATGAGTCGTGGTTCGTTAGACGGTTAGACCCATTTTTAGTAAAGTTCAATTGAGAGGTAGATAGTTTTGTTGGAATTTAAGTTTTTTTTAGAGATGTTAGGAGTGAGAAATAAGAAGAATCGCGGTTCGTTAGTCGTATCATTAGTGTAGCTTAATTGATAGTTAGATGTTTCTTGTGCAATGTAAGTTTGTTTAGTGCTGTGAGGAATGAGAAGCGTCACGGTTCGTTAGACTAGTTGATAGATAAATTTGTTTTTGTGGAATTCAAGTTTGTTTAGAGATGTTAAAAGTGAGAAGAGTGATGCTTTTTAGTCGTCGTAATCCATTAGTCCTATGATTTGTGAGGATTGAGGAATGAGGATAGGTTTTGTTTTTCGGTAGCTTGTGTGAGGTGCGAGGAGAGTGATGCTGATCAAGGTAGATTCTTTTTTGTTACATTTATTTTGGTTTTTGATTTTTTTTTTGATTTATTGAATTTTAGTGTCCTTTGTGTGCTTTTGTTATTCAATTGATAGATTTGAGTAGATTTAGTGTTATGAGTAAGAATGGTGATGTTTGTAGCTATTTCTTAATCCTCTCATGAGTGAGGCTTTGTTTGTTGTTAATACTGAATAGGGTGAGTAAAGAGTGTAATACTCTATTGTTGCGATATGTTCTTTGTACTATTAGTGACGTGAAGTTGGTTGAGAAATGTAAGGAGTGGAAGTGATGTTCTCCCGTTACGGTTTGGTTTATGAGAATATGTTTTATGCTGAACTATGCTTTGCTCAGTTGCATATAAGTTGTAAATGCTTTTGAGAATATTGGAATCCAGTTTGCAAAGAATCGAATAGTTTGGCATAAGCTCTGGTTTTTGAGGATTACTCGTAGTCTCGGATTAGATCTGTTTAGAATAGATTTGATCAAGTTCTCCTTTGGCACGGGTTATCCTTACCTAAAAATATGAATATTTGTTGTGTTTATTAAAGCTGTTAAATAATGTGCCTCCAAAGAATTTTAGTTCTCCTTTTCAATGTTTTCTATGCATTGTCCTGGACTCCTGGCATTATTGATATCCATTAGTCTGTCATTTGTCCAAGTTTTCTTTCAGTGGTTCTTGTAGAGACTATATAAACTCCGTATGCTGGACTTTTTAGGCCAAACGATACCTGTATGTTGCATCTTAGACTATGTTTGGTTGCAAGTAATTAACTTTGTAGTTTGTAATGTAATTTAGTCATTTTATAGATCAAATAGAACTGAAAATGAAGGGAGGTGAGAGGCTAACATGAAGGGGGATGTGTTCGATTACTTCTAGTCATTTAATGGTGAGTACATAGATTCAACTCGAACAATTAGCAATACATTGGTTAACGCAATAGGAGCCATCACCTTCCCCTCTATTTTTGTGCAAAGTGAGATGTAATGGTGATTACATTACACACTTTCTACCATTTATAACCATTAGAGCTTATCTGAAAACCTCGTGTTGGCACTCCTCAATAGGGTAATTGTCTTTGTCAACCCCCCCCCCCCCTCCTCTCCCCTATGATGTAGGCTGTGCTATTGTAGCCTACTCTTCAGTTCGCTAATAATCAGTGTAGTTATTCTTCAAGTTTCATTTTGTTTTTATACTCGTGACTATCTCTAGGGGGATCTTGTGTGTGTGTGATCTGTAGGTGTGGAGTTGTTATGCTGAAAATTTGGCTGTATCCCAAATATGCAAAACTGCATCAGAATTTGATACATGATATTTCTCGCCAGGCGCCAGCCTTGCTATCCTAGCAAACCTGAGCTCATATAAGATAGAATTAGTTAGCTACTCGTTTGGTATGCGTGGGAATTGTGGTTGAGAATGAGAATTTAACTCCCTCTTGGTCAAACTGCCTTGTTTATTTTGTGTGATTGGGAGTTTAAAGGGGATTGGGCATGGAAGTGTGAGAGGGTGAATGCCTACTCTTCTATTACATGGATGAGGGTAGGTGGGTGAGTATCAGGGAATAAGATTTGGAAATTCAACCTAAGTTAAATTTACTTCAATACCCTAAGTAAGCACTCACCTACCCACCTTACTCATTTGATTGCACTTTGTAAAGACTATCAAAGTTTTTTAATTTCTATATCCATAATTTTAATTCCATATGGACGCATTTTCTAAGCAATTCATCATGTCCATACCAAACTATAAAATGGGAGTGATCAGTGAATTGCCACCTCTCTATTTTTGTTTAAATTCTCATCTTCAATTTCCATTCCAACATACCAAAGGAGTACTAGGTGTTTGTTATGAATTGCATGCTCGTAACAATCCATGTGAGACATAGCTTGTATTATTGGATGCTGCTATGTAGTATTTGAAGTAAGCGGAATGTAGATGTAAGGTATGGAGTTATATTAAACTGCCTCAAAGGAAAATACGAGCCCTTGTTGTGAGTTTGTAGATTTGGTGTCTGATTAGCTTTCGGTGTCTTCAATTGTATTTCTCGTTTATATTATCCCTTTGTCTTTTTGGCCATATGTTTGATGATGATACTTATTGGCTGTGTTTTTCTATCTCAGATGTTGAATGCATTTATACTGTTATATGCAATCTTGTCACTAAGTCTGAAAATCCTGATGAGATTTTGGAGATTGTGAAGCTTGTAACGGCAAAGATCACACAGCAACCAAATGAAAAGCCTGCCCTACGTTTGAAAATGTAAATATCTGTTGCATTTATATACTTCTGTTTATGGAATGGTAAATTAGAAATTCTCAAATAGATGTTCGAATTCGATCTATTTTCTCATTTTATTTGCGCTTGTCCAGCTTGTTCAATCTTTATAACCTACTTGAAGATGGATATGGCCGCTACCATGTTTACATGAAAGCCCTCCACCTAGCTGTCAGTGGCAAAGTTACCGAACACGTAATTCCTTCCTTCAAGAAAAATGATAGTTTCCTGAACGAATGGAATATTGGGGTCCAAGAGCAAAGGGAGCTTTTTCTCACAATTTTCAACATTTTAAAAGAAAGCAAGAGGTATATTTGTTCTCCTGATTTCCCCTCTTAACCAATCTCATTTCTCTTTGTTACTGTATCCTTATAGTAGTGTCATTTCGCATCTTCAGTTCTGGGAAGGAGTCCTTCAACTTTGTCACAAAGTATTTAGCAACTTTCTCGTCTGATGATGAACGATCAATGAGTGAGGCCAAAGAGGAGGCTGTCAATGCTATCATAGAGTTCGTGAAGGCACCTGATATGTTTCAGGTATTCCAGTATGTTATTTAATATTCAGTAGCTCTTTTTGTGAGGCAAGAAGGCAATCGTTTTCACTTCATGTGGAAGGCCGTAGAGTAAGTTGATGGTTTTTTGTTGGAAGTAGAATAGGTAGGAAGATAATCAAGAGATCAATGGTCTAAGAATTGTTGTAAATAGGAAGTTGTTTCTTATAATGATATCTTTGCTTATTTATACGTTGAGGAAATCAGTCATGAATGAACTTATGTGTTTTGTATTGCAGTGTGATTTACTGGACATGCCTGCTGTCGCCCAGCTAGAGAACGACGACAAATACTCGCTGATATTTCAGCTTCTTAAGATTTTCATAACTCAACGACTAGATGCTTACTTGGACTTCCAGACTGCAAATGCTGAGATGCTGAAGAATTACGGTAAATCTCAACTATAATATATCCTTTTGTACTAGGAGTTTATTGCTTCTCTGTAGTAGATTCAAGTTTGCTCTAATAAAGGAAAATAATTCAAGTCCTAGGAGTGTAAGGGTGTTGCAAGGAAATAAAAGGGCATATCGCTGTCGTGAGTAGTTTTCCAATAAGCGGTCACTGGATATTGTAAATATTTTTCTGTATTTCAAACTTGATAACAGGCATTTGTATTGAGAGACCTAATTTTACTGCAAGTAGAAGTCTTAAAATCGCAAAAAGGAAAATTTGGAAAGTTTGAAGGAAGATGCAGAGTACCAGGGAGCCCTTATTCTTACTTCTCTACGCTTATACTTGTAGGACGTGGGAGCTGGAGAAGGCGTGAATAGAATAGTTGTCACACACTCACACCCTAATTTATCATAGGGTTTAGGATCTTAATAAAATGAGTTATAGAGACATTCTCCTCAGCACTTCATCCTGTTTGTGCGCCAGTTGTTGTTGTGCTAACGGCCGTTGGAATGGCCAGTGTCTCAGACTCTCAGGATGGGTAAATGGCCGTGACTGGTTAATCCCCAAGCTGATTGATCATTGGATTTTGCAAGTCACCGAAGATTGTTGACTGTTAGAAGGATTGCAGACCATGGAATGCTTAGCCTGCTAGTATGTTTATACAACTACCAGGTGCAAAGGGATTGACCAACGCTGCTGACTGCCCAGCAATTTGATTTTGCAACTTGTTACTGGCTGACGTCTTAAGAGCCATTATCCGTTGCAAGTATAGAATTTGTACCAATGGCATTATAATTCATTGATACCGCTCACCAAATGAGCTGTATGAATCCACAAGGAAAAGGGGAAGAAACATCACTGTATGTGATAATGACGCTGCTCAGACAACATTGTATTATTCATGTTACAAATAACATTCAGCAGTGTATTCGTAAGTTTGTAAACTTGATCTGTCTAGTGTTATGCTATCACGACCTCAGTACTAGATTAGTAGACATGTTCTTAACTAAGACCTCTGAGCATCGTGAATTGAACTTATAACGCTGTAGTCAGATTTCTTTTGTTTTACTCTATTAGGAAAGAAATGATGGTGAAGGATCTGATTTTCCATTGGGTTTCTTGTGCAGGTCTTGTTCATGAAGATTGCATTGCAAAAATGAGGCTTATGTCACTAGTGGATCTTGCCTCTAGTGAGTCGGGGCAGATTCCATATGCTCTTATCAAGGATACTCTTAGAGTGAGTCACTTTCCTCCTTTCTCATATTTTCAGTGATGTTGATTTTACATTGGCATTGTTAATCTATTTGAATGTACTGTAGCTCGATGACAATGAGGTAGAATGTTGGGTTGTTAAAGCAACAAGCGCAAAGCTGCTCGACTGTAAGATGGACCAGATGAACCAGTTTGTCATTGTCAGGTATGTCTGTACATTCTTACTTCTAAAGAAGCTAGCTTTACTATAATGTGGTGGTGTTATTATTTTATTCTAAATTTGCTCTGTTATAATGCCTCTTTTTGTTTTCTGCAGCCGCTCCACTGAGCGTTTATTTGGGGAGCAACAGTGGAATAACCTACGATCTAAGTTAGCGACATGGAGGGTACGGCTATAAAGATTATCTTTTTACCGTATCATTTTAAGCATCATGATTTTAGTTGCAGTGGATTGGTTTGAATTAGTCAATCTTATAGTCATTTTTGTGTTAATAGTTGATGAGATAGGATAGTTTGTCATCCTGCCCTGCAAGCATATGTTGATTGGGGTTTACCTTCATGGAAAACAGATGCAGTGAAGGATAGTTTTTTGCAATATAGCAGTTCGCATTATAACCAGTATTTTCTTCCTAAGGGTTTCTTATAATATAGCGCACGGATTAGTTTCCCCGCTGTAGGTGATTTTACGCTTCTCTTTAGGTCTGGTTGCATTCTGTAAGATATATTTAGGCGTTTTACATATTAATCATCATGCATAAAATGTATATGGTTTCTCCATTCCAACTGCATTTTTGGTGAGGAATTGTCTATATTTTACAGTCTATTATGTAGGCTGCTTCGCATTTTCGACTCAATTATCAATTTTAAACCCTCTCTGAAAACAATTCTGCCTACCAATTTTCACCTCATCTTCTTATTTTTTCAAACTTTTGCATTTTCATGAGTCATGCATCAGGTGTGACGTGTTAACATTATTTTTTATCCATTTTCAAGTTTGTGATTAGTGTTTGCTTAATCTTGGTTAATGTTAGTCCCTTCAATTCTTACTAGCTTCATTTTTTGCTTGTTCGTGATGTTAACTTTCTGTTTCTTCTTTTTAGGGAAATATTGCAAATGTAATCAACACAATTCAGGCAAACAAGGTAACTGAAGATGCTGCACAGGCAATGCAGAGCATGACAGTGCGTTGAGACTCTGGTCTCTGAAAATTTTGAGTCAGATATCATTGTTAGAGGCTTAAATGGGCATAATGTTTGTAATTACCCTTAATATACAAGGCGCGATTACGATCTAAATCTTTTCACAGGTTTTGAAGTTAGTTTGCTTTGTATCCTACATTCGTACTTCAAGATTAATTTGTTGGGCCGACAGATTCTTCTGGCTTTGGATATGTTTATGTTGGCTCTTGTTGCATCACTATGATATCCTCCCCCGTCAGCTACGCTAATCATTGAAAATACTTGGATCCAGATGTTTAGGAAGCATTTGAGTGTCTTTCCCCAGATTTTCTTTAGCTGGAGGTTGTAAAATGTGACCTCTGTGGATTCAATGGGTTTCTATCTGTTAGAAAGAAGGAAAAAAATGGGTTTCTACTGCAACTACTTATGCCCTCTTGTTTTACCCGAGTTGTGGAATAATTATATATAGTGAAGTGATGAGGTTTAGGGACATTGTAATCTGTTGACCATGCAGATCACACACCTGTGGGTGAAATATGTGATGAGTCAAGAAAATCATGCAAACTGTCTATTTGTTAGTTCACACTTGGCAGCTGAAGTTCTTGCTTCCCATTGTTTTTTTTCATCCATAAATGCCTCAATGGTACTAGCGATCAGGACTCGAGGACAAGATACTTGTGTCACTCAGTAATAAATTCATTTCCATCTATTAAGGATATCGTCTTTTATATGGCTGCGTAGTGTACTTTGGAGAAGCCGGATCATCCAACTGTCCAAGAATAGCCGCAAAGCTTATCAGCAATTAGTTAATTAAGTTTGAGCCTTATTGTATCGTTCCTTCCTTGCCAAAAAGAAAAAAAGTAAAATATTATACTTATTCAAGGGACTTGCGCAAGGTGGCTAAACTAATGAGCTAAACCTTACATGACATTTGACCTCTACTACGTAATTTCGATTTGAACCTTTCTTTGCCGTCAACGAAGGCTTGAGAGTGTGGTATTGGAGACCACAGAATAAGTAAAACAAGATTATAAAATGTCGTAGACGCTTAGGTTTCTGTAACTATGGATGGTTAAAGTGTGCTGTTTGAATGCTATATGATCGATGGGGCTCCTAGCTTTCATGTAAGCGACTTTCACGATGAATGCATATGAATCGAGTATGATCAATCATACGCTAGAAGAGCTCTTCAACTAAACTCGACATTTTCCATTTTCGGCTGCATGATAATCAACCATTACATACGTGAATGAATGTTTGATTAGTCACGAAAGTCCGATAAGTACTGTATTTTTCTAGAGATTCAGCTGGGAGACCTAAGTATCATAAGGACTACATAAATTGTAATCTTCAGTCTTCTTTGCCATTTGCATTACTAGTATTTAATTTTTGTATAGCTTGATGAGAACCTGTGTAACTTGATGATACAAGGAGTTTCTATCGTAGTAGCCAATTCAAAGCTAATTCAATTTGCATGAGGCCTTTCTGTGGTGAACGACACATACATATAGAAGAACATATAACGTATAGGAACATGAGATACAATCATACAAGAACCAACGGTATATATTCGCACATTCTGACCGTATAGCCGCGTATTATACTAATGTGCCAAGAAATAAATCAGACTATGAGCACAATTCACCCGCCAACTAACTATCCACATGATATATAATGTCCATAAGGGAATCAAGCGATCCTAGTGTTATGTAAGACCTTCAACTTTCTTCCTGGACATATTTGTCCGCATATTAGAGACACTTGGCTGCAACCAAGGTCCATGTGTACCTTCTGTAGTTAACATCTATGCATATGTATATAAATAACCAATCTGTGTTTTGTAGTCTCCAGGTACACTGATCATCACCGCCAAACTAACTTGAAAATCACTTAAAAATGTCTCACTATGTCACCACCCTTCTCATCTTAACAACTTGCTTCCTAGCCGTGGCCTCATTGCCAGCCAAACAAGAGAAAGAAATGGTTCAAATGGCACAGACCATGGTCCTCCAAGCTATTACTTGGGCTCGATCATCAGCTCATGATGAGACCTCTTTAATTTTTGGTCATCATCGCCGTCATCATGGTGGTAAAGGTGGTGGTGGTCATGACAATATTAGCTATGATAACACTTTGAATCAACATGACCATGGTGATCATTCTGAGAGTCAAGAGGACTCAAACACTGATGAGTCATCTTTGATTTTTGGTCGTCATCGTCATCATCGCCGTCATCATGGTGGTAAAGGTGGTGGTAAAGGTGGCGGTGGTGGTGGTGATCATGATAATATTAGTTATGATAACACTTTGAACCAACATGGCCGTGGTGCTCATCCTGCTGAGAGTCATGAGGACTCCACTCCTGATGAGTCCTCTTTGATTTTTGGTCGTCATCGTCATCACCGCCGTCATCATGGGGGTAAAGGTGGTGGCGGAGGTGGTGGTCATGATAACACATTGAACCAACTTGGTCGAGGTGGTCATGAGGACTCAAACACTGATGAGTCCTCATTATTTTTTGGTCATCATCACCATCATCATGGTGGTCATGATGACTTAAGCTCTAATGACACCCTGAATCTACATGGTCAAGGTGACCATGAGGACTCAACTGTTGATGAGTCCTTATTTTTTGGTCATCATCACCATCATCATGGTGGCCATGATGATTTAAGCTATAATGACACAATGAATCTACATGGCCAAGGGGGTCATGATGCCTCAAAATACAATAACACCTTATTCGTAGGTGATAATGGCCATCATGGTGGTGGTAGTCGTGGCCGTGGTGGTCACCATGGTGGTCATGATGATGACTCAAAATATAATAACACCTTATTCGTAGGTGATAATGGCCATCATGGTGGTGGTGGCCGTGGTCGTGGTGGTCACCATGGTGGTCATGATGTTGACTCAAAATACAATAACACCTTATTCGTAGGTGATAATGGCCATCATGGTGGTGGTGGTCGTGGCCGTGGTGGTCATCATGGTGGACATGATGGAGCTCCTCTTGACTTAACATATAATACCACATTCAATAATATTGACAATTTTACTTACCAAAGGGTGGCTTTGAGTGATTGTGCTAAGCTGTATGATCAAGCCGAACCACTCCTTGCTCGTTTAGTTGAAAATGATGGGACATACACCGATGAGGATGCAAATGCATGGCTTAGCAATGCACTCACAAGCCATACGACTTGTTTGGATGGGTTAAGGGAAAGAGGACTTGACGAAAATCTTCATCCTCTATCTCAAAATTTGACAATGGTGATAAATGAAGCATTGAATTTGCATGCCAGGAAGCAAAAGGTTGGGAGGAAAGGTAAGATTAAGGTCTATAGTTTCCTTTGCAATGATATGTGATGGCCAAAATCACTTCTTGACACTAATTTTTTCCATGTAGAGCAAGCATGCATATATAGTGCTACGTACATACGGAGTAATTATTAGTAGTTAGTACTTCAACCACTTAATAATTTTGCATGAGCTAAGAAGCTTTCTACGCCACTGTAACACTGTGTGCTCTGTATATCATCAGTAGACTTAAGAAGTCTATATATAGTGCAAGGTCTACTCTAATTTATATGGAAAAATGAGAAAATTTTAAGTAAAAAGACTGAAAGGGAATGCAAAAGGCTGATATGTACTGGCGTACTGCATGAATCTTATTCTAATCTGAGCTTACATAAAAATGCATGATATATGACCTTTTGGATAACTACTGCATGTCTACTGCACATGTAAATGTGGCCTGAAAATTTATTTTGTCTAGTCTCATCAAGACCAATCTCAAAGATCACAAAATCATCACATGAACATTTATATAAAACGATTTCTGAATTAAATACGGAGTAGAAGTTATATATCCTTATGAAGTCATGTTTTCTACAAGTTTAACCCAATAAACAACTTTTTCAGGAGCACAATGGAAGCGGAAAGGTGAACAGTATGGAAGGCTTTTAGCATCATGGAATCCAGCGACTTCAAAGGCAGATATAGTAGTGGCCAAAGATGGCTCAGGGAAATACCGAACCATCAAGGAAGCCGTGGATGCATTGGTCAGGATAAAAGGCAAAGGTGCAAAAAGAGTGGTGGTGCATGTAAAGGCAGGGGTCTACAACGAGAATGTAGAGATTGGAAGGAATCTTAGAAATGTCATGTTTGTTGGGGATGGCATTGACAGGACTGTGGTCACTGGTCGCAGGAATTTTATCGATGGTGACAGTACAGTCAGTTCTGCCACTTTCAGTAAGTGACTACTATATGGATCCCTAGTACTATTTCAAAGACTCATAATCATTTGCCTTCATGAAAATATAAACAATCAGAATTCTTATGAAAGTACATTTATATGTCTTGCACCTTACCCTAAAGCAATTGAATGGATGACTTCTATTAGAATGATTTCACTTTGGATGCGTCAGTGTATCTGATTTTTTGTCCTCTTAATATTTGTCAGAATTTTCAATATTATGCGAGATGTGATGTTTCTATTACAAGGTCTAAATATAGTTTCTTCCTGTCACTGTTATTGGTTTGGAAGTTCCCATAGTTGCTAGGTCTTGATGCATACTTTGATCTACAATGTGATTTGTAGTTTAAATATGTAGACCTTACTTGCAGTATCGGCTTTTCAATTAAATTACATGTTTCTTGGACACTCACTTTCACTAAACACTGAATCTACAGTTGATGCATCACGCCCGATGCTTATTCGATCATAAGCATAATGTATTAGTTATAAATTTATAATGGACCATATGTGATATGATGCAAGTTCTTTGACTTAAATTTCTCAGACAATATATTGGCTATCATGTATTGACGTATTGAATATAAATGTTTATGTGCTTTAAGTTTTTACACTAAAGCCTCTCATTTTTCTGCCTTTGTTTGAAAATTTCTGAGCAGGGGTACTTGGGGACGAGTTTTGGGCTAGGGACATGACATTCGAGAACACAGCAGGGCCGCGAAAGCATCAAGCAGTGGCGTTGATGGTAGCTTCAGACTATTCCCTCTTCTATAGGTGCAGCATCAAGGGTTACCAAGACAGTCTTTACGCTCACTCCTTAAGACAATTCTACCGTGACTGCAAAATATATGGTACTGTGGACTTCATATTTGGCAATGCGGCTATGGTCTTCCAAAACTGCGACATCCTTGTAAGAAGGCCTATGAATCACCAGGCCAACATGATCACAGCCCAAGGGAGACAGAATCCGAATGAGAACACTGGGATCTCAATTCACGGGTCACGGATTAGACCCGCCCCTGAATTGGTACCCGTGAAGGGATCCTTCAAGACATTCCTAGGTAGGCCTTGGAAGAAGTACTCAAGGACAATCGTGGCCAAAACGGATCTTGATGGGTTGATCCATCCAAGGGGTTGGACGGAGTGGAGTGGCAAGTTTGCCCTGTCCACATTGTATTATGCTGAATACATGAACACCGGTGCTGGAGCTTCAACAAAAGCACGAGTCAATTGGCCTGGTTTTCATGTGTTGCGTAGTCCTAAACAGGTAGTTCCCTTCACGGTAAGGAACTTTATACAAGGGGAGGCTTGGATTATGAGGACCGGGGTTCCAGTTTGGACTGAAATCTGAAGTTTAATCTAGTAATAATGTGGTTCCAGAATCTAAAAATGTCTATATATGTAAGCGTGACGCACACACAAAAAAAAAAAAAAAACATCATGAACGTGTATAAATATTAGCTGTGGTCCAAATAATAAGAAAGGATTGTTGTATCTTTTATGAGCAATGTGTATACATTGTCCAAGAATAGATCTATAACCCAGGCCTTGTGTCACTGCTACTGTTTTGAAGGTATAAAAGACTTTCTGAAGTCGCGCCTTTCGAACACTAGTCGTGCCCATATCAGTAGCAAGGGCCTGCCCATTACTAAGCTAAGTCGACATATCTAGTCCATGTTCTTACTCCCTACCAGATGTCTTACTGATCATAACGATATACAGCTAATCCGCAAGCATAAGCAAGCACGGCCAGTATCCTACTTTTCATAGGCGTCACCTTTCAGGATTTACGAAATTATACCGTTTTGTCGAAAAATTCTAACAATTTTGTATAAATTCGGAAAATCTATGATCATATTAACTGTAGATTCTATCGTTATCTAGGCAGCAACAATAGCACATGTTTAAGTTACATAATCACGTTCTACATAATAACATATACATGAGATTTTTCCGTCATTTTTCTTTCAAGCTAGTAACTTTGTAAGTAGATATTGAAGATTTAGTTCTCAAGCAATAAAGTTGTCTCTAAGGTCCTAGGACCTAGGACGATAATGCGCTGGCCGCTGGGACATTTCCGGGACTTGATTAATTCTCACAAATTAAACCCAGGTCTCATGCAACCAGCACACTGCACATGACCGAAAGACTACCCTTTAATTTTCTTTGTGCTTGTGTAACTATTACCAAGGTCCCTTGAACCGTAAAAAGAGCGTATGTTTAGTTATTGGTTAAGACTTACAGTCACCTTGAAGGGAAGGCAACTGAAAGAACACCTAAAATATCAGAAGTTGGTCTTTAATTTCGTGACACTGGCCTAGAATATGGATGTATCTGGAGTAATGCTCATCTAATTGACTAGTCTTTGTTGTGTGTAATACCACGTGCACATGCACAGCTATCTGCTACTGTAAGTTGAAGCACATGTTTGCTTGCTCCACTAATTTATGTTTCCAATTGCTTAAAAAACAAGACGCTTCTTTAATGAATCAAACGTATTCGTTTGACACTTTCATTACTCTGACCAGCGAACCTCCTAGAATAGATCCACGTACTAAGCCTACATTTTATTTATAGAAGGAATATGCTCGGGTTAGATTAAAGTGGAGCGCGTGATGAATAATTTCTTTCTTTACAAAGGGAGAATGGTAAATATTTGCATATATGAATATCATAACCTTGGTATAAAATCGTCAATTTTTTTGGTTCAGGTTGGTATGGATTGAAGCTAGGTGTGACCATATAAGGAAGAAGTAGTCTTTAATGATGGCTTCCATGACATGATCGAGAGATATTATACTTGGATACTCTCGGGACTACCTTGACTTTTTGTTGGTAGTTGAGTTAATTTTGGCGTCCTCCTTTAAATTGATCAGTTTCTGTAAGATATTGCATTCTTATAATCTGTCAGATACAAGCATGAAGCAAGGTTGCTGTCGCCTTAGCTTTATCATTTATGCACAAAAAGTAACAGGCAAATAGAAGTTGGAGAAAGCCTGCCGGTGTATATGATCAATTGGTAATGATTTATTGCGACGGAAAGTCTTTTGGCTATGCATTCAACGTTTTGTTGTCCCTTAGGTAAAGGATATACATGACGCCTTTGCTTGCTTATAAGGCGATCAATACAAAAACTCGGCCAAGGATGTTTCGAGACACAGAGATAGAGATACAAACATTTACATTTACATATCGCTTAGTTAATGTCCTTTAATTTTTAAATGTAAAATTTTATCCTATACCGATCGAGATGGTCACAACGTTTACCGGGATGAAAAGTACATAACATTAATCATTCAGCAAATAATGTTGCGATTTT
The DNA here is from genome assembly GCA_901111285.1 of Corrigiola litoralis. Classification (NCBI taxonomy): domain Eukaryota; kingdom Viridiplantae; phylum Streptophyta; class Magnoliopsida; order Caryophyllales; family Caryophyllaceae; genus Corrigiola; species Corrigiola litoralis. Next base: position 16,540 of record CAAKMY010042546.1, read on the forward strand.
CATTGTCACTTAAGAGTTTTGTGTAAACATTCGCGAAATCACAAAAGATTAATTTACTGTCTTATCACTTAGCAATTAGCATAATAGTTAAGTTACTATAGAACTATGACATTTTGGGCTAAATCGATCAGGGAGTTTTTAAGAACTAGGAAACCAATTTACCAAAAAAAAAAGGAACTAGGAAACCATCATTGTACTACTAATATTGTTCAAATTTTCAAGACTGCAGTCTGTGTTTAGTACTGTTCAAGAACTAAAAATTCCATATAATGGCACTTTGATTCGTCGAGAAAAACGAAAAAGGGTCAGGCGGCTTCTGTTACACAGGGCAGGATGTCAGAAGCTGGTTTAGAACCCATATAACACAACTCAGCATAATTTAACTGTATGGAGACTTAAGCTGCATTCGATAGGCTTCCTACTAGTGAGTTTTTAGGGTGACATGGAATTAAAAGAGATGTCGCTTGTACGTATTTTTATGGAGTGATGTGCTCTATTTTATAGAGCATAACTAGCTCATTTTACTTTACTTTTGGTTACTTTTGGACTTAGTTTTATAGTAATTTCACTCGGTTCGGTTTTGTAATATGTATGGTGAAATCTACACTTTGAGGTGTATTTGAGTAG
>CAAKMY010042559.1:0-33031 GCA_901111285.1 Corrigiola litoralis
TAGCCTAATAAGTTAATCATGTCAGTCTAGTACAATAAACATTTACCCTAAATAGGAACATCAATTGTATGACTAAGTCTAATAGAATATATTGTTTAGCCTAATAAGTTAATCATGCCAGCCTCATACATAAACAAATTAGCCTAAAACATCAATTTTAATGAAAATACAACGTATATGATAAGTGATAAAATGTTTGGCTACTAAATAAAATATCAGTAATTTTTTTTATGAAAGATGTACAGATGATGAAAGATAAGAGTGAATGCTCTGTGGTGAATGAATATGTGAGATATTATAATAACGGTTTAACTACAATCATGGGCATTCAAAATAAGCATTTACTGTTTCTACTACAAACATGGGCATTTAAAGCAAGCATTAACTGTGTCTTGAATGTTTGGTTTTTATTTTATTTTCTCAATATATAAATTTACTTACACTACCCCTTGTTGTACATACAATAAGTTGTATGATTCTTATTGCGGGAGTAGAGTAGTTTGCACATGATATTTAGTAAATTATTTTTATAATTTGCAAAAAATCTAAAAATTTGATAGGAGCACCTGTCCCTTTGGGCAAAGGCAGTAGCTCCGTGTCTGATATTGGGTTAGATTTACGTATACAAACCAATCACGAGGTGCCAAATTATTTTGATCTTTACTCATCCTCACTGTCACTTTCTTATGTCTTATAGGACCCTTTGTTTATTAGCTTAAGAGATCATATTCGGTTTTATACACTAAGGAAACCAAGCTGCTTGTTGTTCTCAAATCAATTAGAAAACAAAAGAGGTTTCGTTTCGGCAGTTCTTCCTCATTTCTGAAGGTAATAACCCATCCGTCAAACCTCGATTTTTCGAGTTTAATTACACTATACAAACATACCCACAAGACCTTATTGATGCATGCTTTGGGCGCTATCGATCATGATACTCCAAGTCTCGATGTCGATCTCGAGTCTTCGAGTATAGAAAACCTCCCCTTATTGCACCCAAGGCTCCAACTCCTCTTCCTTGTGTTCTTACTTGAAATTCTAAGTGAAGCTCACTACTAATCTAACTAACTCTTAGTTAATGTATTAGAAGTATATTAGGAGTGAACGATGTGAAGAGGATGAGAGTTTTCTTGAACTTCAGGAGTGGATGATGTGAAGAGGCCAGATGAGAGTTTTCTTGAACTTCTCTCTCTTGATCTATTTATGTGTTATGCAAATGTGATGAGAGCTCATCCTCACTTGGTTTGTTTATACAGACAAGCCTCATTAAGGGCTTTATTGTCATTTTACAGATGATAATAAACTAACAACACATTAAACTAACTCTTAGTTTATTAATAAAGTCATTCCCTAATTGTCGAATTCTTAACTCAACACGACACATCACATCAAGCTGACTCATCAGCTTTCCTAATCAAGTATGCACACGTATCCGTAGACGTGTCGTATAAATATGGAGTCGGATCACCCTTTAGGTGTGACCGAGAGGGACCAATCAATTAACGCCGTCTCACACAATAACGTCAAACCCTAGCAGGCCAATCGCTATTGATTTACGCTAATTAACTGATTTAATGATATAATCAATATCGTGTTTATTCTAATTTGAGATTTAAGATGTAATCACAATTGTGGAGGACACATACTCCAATAATTTCGTATCCAAAAAGAGAAATAAAACTCTATGCTCAAATATTCCTCATCACCTACAACTTTCAAGAATAGACCTTACTCAAAATTCGTGATTATGATACTCTATTCAGTGTACGATCATAACATGCCTACAAAACCCTATTATGTACCAATTGTGGTATGTTTTGGTCATATCTCAATTATTTTTTTTGTAAGCTTAAGTTATGTTCCTTGTTTCTTAACATTCCTAAGATCTCGTAGAAAAACTTCCAATCGGTTTTACTTAATTCCAACCACTATTGTAGAAATTGATTTCTTCTCGAGTCTATCTAAGGTCGAAATTCATTTCATTGAGAATCTTTTGTGTTTTTGGTGTGATTCTTATGATGAAGCATTCTTGTTCGTGTCTGTTTACCAAATTTACGCAATGTTATTTAATTCACAAATTCCTTTTTAAAGTTAAAATTACACTGTCTTAATTTGGTCGCTTTTTAGCTCAAAATAGCATTTCATAGTACTCCACATCCAATCAATGTGTTTTTTTTTTTGTCTACAATGTGCGCACAAGGTTTCTTATAATACAAACCCCAAATCTCATGATTGGGGTAAGAAAACTCTAACTACTTGAGCTAGTTTCTTATATCAACTCAATATTAATGGTAACAATGCACTCCATAATTTAGACCGTCTATTTTAATAGTTTGGGTCATACAGTTAGGCCAGGTAATCTCATGAACCAGTCGCCATCATCCAGTGAGCTCTATTTGGTTCATGAATGATTGTTCATAAGGTACATATCAACGACTCACAACTGTATTTACATTTGCGCAACGAATGCATATTTACAAGTGCATATCAACAAAATATTGTGCCTACATACTAAATTCTCTGTCAAAATTGCAGCACCAGATAAGGTGCACGAATTAAAGCTCAACGTAGTCAAAATTTTTAGCATCCCGTCAACAGTCAAATGCAAGCTCTGGCAACATGAAGGGGGCAAGCACGATCTGCAATAAGATACCAAAATTCAACTAGCACCAGCTTTACACCCCTTAAGAAAATACAATCAGATACAGGAAAGAAATTATCTCACTTACCTCAAGCTCATTCTGAGCATCTCCAGGCGGCTATGTCCGCTGTTGATGAATCGCTCAGTTCCAAACAGTGGGGTTTTTAAATTGAGACGCCATAGCCTCTGAGAGGAATCTAACAAGACTCTCTCTTTCAACTTCTTTCTCCTTCTTATGTTCAAGGTAACGGACCTGCCAATATGCAAAACATCAATAAGGTAAAGTTAAATGTAAAATGATCAGCTGAGGACCAATATTGCAGGCAGCTACTTTGGACATCTTTGGAATGATAAACTCACGATAGGAGGAAACTTTAAGAAAGATAGCCTATTCATGCATGTTTAGACCAGTAGCTTCAAGGCCAACCACGACTTTCCAGTATGACATCTTAAGGGGTAGCTCAACAACACAACTACCGAAAGTTTTACAAGATTATTTTGTGATTGTTTAAAGGCATATACATACTGAAATTTTACAGAACATCAAAGGAGCACAAGAATCATAATTCACAATCGAACACTAAAGGGATACGAGAGTTGTCAACATTACATGTACACTAAAAGAACAAGGTTGTTTTCATACTTGACTAGAGGCCCCCCTTCCCCTTCCTAAAAAGGAATACATCAGGTTTTGAATGAAATGTATAAATGAGAGAACAATAACTTCTATCTTTTTAGAGTCATTTAGCAGTAGTCCGACTCATATGACATGGCTGTAATCCACGGAAAATTTGTATGGACTCTATAGGGTATGGTAACAAAGTTCCAACAAACTCGAGGCTTACTTCTAATGCAGTCACACTCGGGACTGTCTGGCACTGTACAGGTAAGAATAGCACTAAAATTGATTTAAGGCAAGAACAACTTTAAGGGAAGAATCATAATAAAACCAGTCTGACCTTTACAGAATCCTTCTGAGATACTCCGGAGTCAGTTATAATGACCAGGCACTTGATATCATGCTCATTTGCATATTCATACTGCTCTGTAAGGCTTGGATCAAATGACGGGACTAACTCAGCCTGGCAGCACAAAAAAGAAACGTAAATATAGAATTAAATTAAATGCGTTGCACAATTTGTCAATAGTAGCCTGCTCTAACAAATCTGCCTCTTACCTTGATATTGGCTTCCCATAGTTCAACCACAAGTTCCATGCGCTCTTCTAACAAACCACCTCCTCCTTTTGAGCATACCAAGATGCTAACGCCAACTTCACTTCTGTAAAGAGCCGTTTTCATCATGAAAGAGGTTAGCTAAACGACTAATTATCCTCACAAATAAAAGAGTTTTAACCCACCCTATTGCACCAAATTGGATCAGAAAATGGCCCACAGGGAGGAAAAGGAAAAAGAGGAGGGCAAGCATAAAGATTTTAAACCTGATAGGTCTGAAATGCACACAAGAATGCTTTATAATTGTTTCCAGTGCAACGCTTGTCCCAACAGCACCAGGTGGTGACGATTTCTGAAAATACACATTAATAAGCATATAAAAAGTGCAAGGAACTAGACAGCTACTTTCTTCATTCAAGACCAAGCTTCCTACTTTGACTATCACACTTGCCGAGGTGATACTTTGACCATTAATAAATCAATATATAAAATTAGTAATATAAGAAATTTATAAAGGTTCGATTTGAATTGAATACTTTTACATGAATAAATTTATATTTTTCCAAATAATATAATTTGATATTGATGGTCAAAATATGATTTCGAATAGTGTCAAAGTAAAAGTAGGAAGCTTGGTCTTCGATGGAGGGAGCATATAGTAAATACGCAGAACGGCATACATGTATTTACCAGAAGATCAAAATGCAAGTATACTATCCAGCATTGCAGCATAATGTATCTAGAGCAACATATTTATAACAGAGACAACAATTCAGTCAATCGACAAACTTGGCTGTCCAGCCAGCCAGTGTCCCAGCAAGAAAGTCAAACGAACAGCTATACGTCATCTATTAATTGTTCGCCTAAGTTGACTAAAAGAGCCATCTCATGACCAAAGAGTAACTATGGATCATTCCATTCCCATCAAAACCACATAAAACAGCAACTCTTTGTAAGAAAAGCTCACCATTTGCTGATTGTAAGACCACCTCGCATTTTAACTTTCAAGTTAAAGGGGTCACTCTTTACGTTCAGTATTAATTTGAAAATAAAGAGGTTGTGTTTCAAGGTAAAGGCCGTACTTACACTATTTTGAACACCAATTAACCTGAAACGCTGATAATGATCCATCCTCGACTTAAAATGAGACCATATTAATTAAGAGTATGTGAGAACTGTTCTTTTTAATTACTAAATTTTCCTTGAATAGATACTTCACTGGTGCAATTCATAAATCTTCCTCCACAGTCAAACTCAGCCTGAAACTGCTTCATCCCAACTGGTGTAATAAAAACAGTAAGATTCATTTTCTTTACACACTCACATCGCTGCACTTCAATGAAAAAATAAATAAATCGGTGGGTAAGTGGGTTGGGGGTTTGAATAGTAAAATAGCATTATTATTTAAAGAGTTCTCTGTTGTGGCACGGCATCCATGTACGATGAGAGGATCCAGATATAATTCCACTCCTAGTAAAAAAAAGAACCGGAGACACTGCCAATCTTATTAGTTTGACACTTATACCAATATGTAACCTCCACATTCAAAGATCTTCACGTCCATATTTAACTGCAAGGCTTATATGTCAATTGTCGACCCAGTATCTATCTTTTCCATCCTTTCTTTAAGAACTAAAAGGTAGTTGCACTGGAAGCTAAACTAAATTAAACACCAATGGATAAGGAAATTTCTTGACTATGATATTTATATTGACGGGCTAGCTTACTATATACCAAAAGCAGAGAAATAGTAGTATATCTCAAGATAACAAAAGCAGTGAAATAATAGTATATCTCTATAATTTCTAACAGTATCTATTGGCTATATGATCATAGAGGCAGAGGCAGAAAATGGAAGAAGAGAAGACAAAAGAAAAGGCGAAAGTTCAGTTTGCAGCTGTCAGGTTCACGGTTTATGCACAGACAAGGAGGCATAATGTTTAGTCCACTAGTAGCATACCGCTACAATTAGCAGACAAGCTACCCTGTCACTTCAGAGTGGTTCATCAGCATTTTGAGATGATGATGATCAACCTTATAGATAATATTCAAGATTCTAGGGAGTTGACCTCAGTCACATGTATCCACGCTTTCAAGGTTGCTATATATAAAAAAAATATTTTCCACATTGTAACCAGAAGTCACTGTGTAATCCTAAGTCCAAGGAATCCTTTGTACTGTTGGAATACTATCAGCTGAGTTAGTCACTTATTCACGCATAAGCTACATCAGAAAAGGCCAAACATAATACCTAGTTTTATTTGAAATCTAATCATTCATGTGAGAGAAAAACACTAAGCGCAAAAAAGATCCAAATCTCCATATTGTATTATGTAAAACCAATTGCAGTAATTGGCTTTTGTCAGTTCTTCTTTCTACTTTTCCAATGCACGCATGTCTATGTAAGGTAAAAAATGCTGAACATTACATAAATGAAGATGCAATATGGACCTACATGTTCAAGTTCCCAAATCTGACGCAGCAAGTAATTGTACCGACCGCCAACAGCCAACAAGGTCCCATCAACTGGTGATCCAGAAGATTCCTTTCTCAAGTATATCTACCATGAATGAATATCCAAATTGTGACAAGCATTAAAATCACAGCCAATATGTAGGTATTAAGGGACAATATACAACTTTTTTTTTTTTAGAAAACAGGGACAATACACAACTTTAAAAAACAAATAATGAAATAAAAAAGAGCTACTCCGTACAAAATATCATACTATCACTCATTTTCATGTCACATCACCCAACCGCTTCATTTCTTTTTGTGGTCTAAGTCATAAAAGCTCAAAAAATTATGAAATCTTATGACAGTAGCTACGGTGTAGGCCATAGTAACTTGGGGAAAGTCACACAAAGGTGCACAATAGAAAGTAATAGTACGAAAGGTGATGTTCTTGCCTCTTGTCTGTCCTTTATGGACAAGAGCAATAAACTTTCAGCACCTTTGGTGTTACTCTATGGGGGTTTCCAGGGGTATACCAGTGAGGCTAAGGGTAATTGGAATTCTACCATTCTCCTTTAGTTTTTTTCAGAAGACTCCTGGCCTCCTACTGCTGCTATTTTTTATTTATTAGATAGCTACGTTTATCTCACCCACCCTCCCCCATGATGCTGGTCACAAAGAACCTTGTGCTGTCTCCAAGATGCCTCTATTGACCTCAATTTTCTCTCAAATAGCTGCATTAATTTTTAGATCAAAAATACTATTTTATATTTTTAGGTAGTAACTAGCAAGTCTACAATACAAGTTCATTAATCAATAATATGTAAAACAAAAGTATTTTAATTTTGGATTAAAAAGATCTGCTATCACAATCAAAGTGTGTTAGCAAAATTGTATCCTTTTGTCTCCAACAATATCACTTACAACAGTATCTTACCCTACTGAGTCCACCATTTCAATACAAGTACCACCATTTCAATACAAGTACCCTGTTTGACAAACACAACGTACAAGTAACTACTACAGGAACCACCTATAGACATTACTTCAAATGAATACATTGTAAACAAAAGATGCTTGTAGAAAGAATCTACAAAGAGTTTATATGAGGTCACCAACAATTTACAGGTGGAGGTTGACAAATGGATGATAAACAATCCCCCATATGCTTTTGGACGAAAGATTAAGGAATTAAAAATATGTGAGAGTAAATATGGGCCCACAAGCACATGGGTGTGTTTTGTGTGGTTTTTATGTTTTATTTCTTGCCCAAAATAGAATTGAGGGGAAACGAATGAGACCCCAAAATGGAAAATGAAGGGAAATGAGTGAGACAGAGGGAGTATCTCTTATTGCCTTACACCCACAACGTAGATGTAAATGAAGAATATCGAAGGTGATAGCACAACATATCCTCTTCCAAACACAAGAGAACTGTGTCTAGTGGTAAGATTCTCACCTTGTGGCCTTCAGGTCACAAGTTCTAATCCCTCTAGGGCTCTTGGGAGTGGGTTTCCCTTAGAAACCCCTACTTCCAAGAGTCTGGACTGCAAAGCTGAGTTGGCCAGGGTCCTCCTTATCATATTAGAAAAAATAAAACCCAAGAATACAACTCCTACTATGAAAATATGAAATGCTCTTGATTGACTAAACTCGCAATTCATTTAGGGATGATGTAAAAGCACTAGAACAAATTTCAAAGTAACAGAACAACATCTTATAGTTATACCTGGAAAAACAAATCTCTGTGGTAGTATTCAGTAGGTGGCATAAGGGAATCAATGTGAATATGCTTTTCAATTTTCCAGACTCTGAGATAGCTGAAGAGGTCAGACAGCTCATCCAGCGCCTTACGTGTAGACTTATCTGCAAAATCAGTTGTAGTTAAAGATACTAGCTACCAAAACAAGAATAGTAAAGATCCAAAAATTTGATTATAATCAAAGGTGCAGTGATAATACGGTACCAGCTGGAAGAGCTCCTCTCAATCTGGGTAGAGCTTGGTCTGCGTCTCCACAGAATCTTAGACCTACAGTCTGCAGTCTATTTACAGCTGCTTCAGCCAGGTTAAGTTCCTAAAAATCAGAGAAACTTATAACGTCAGAAAAGGCATGGAGGATTTTCAATCAAGGAGCGCAGAATGTCTTTCAAAAATTACATAGATGTTTTCGATCTAGCATACAATCACATCAAGCTCAACACATCACTAGTCGAAAGGTTTGCATTCAAACATGATGTGACTCACAATGTTCACAGAATTCACAGCTTCTAAACCATGTGGGACAACAGTCAATTTCTTGCAACCCAAAACTCCGAAGCAAAGAAGAAGAGCTTTTCAAGAGAAACCAGACTACCAGCACAGAGCTGATCAGCCACTGGAATAGCTAGAAGCTCAACAGATATAATGGCATCTCTAACTGCTAGTGTGGCAGCAAAGAACTTTGCAACAGGACATCTACAAAGCTCATACCTGAAGAAGCTGGCGCCTGATCACTACCCATTTAGATTTCCGTTCTGGGGATTGAGGACGAAGACAACCCAGCAGAGATAAAAGCTTGATTGAGACATACACAAATATTTTCATCAGTACACACACTGACACACATAAAGGGTGCAACACCTTATCCATAGTTCACAAAGAATACCTCTGCTACTTTCTGCCGATGCTCAGCCTTGACTCCTGTCCAAGACCACATCGCATCCAGTAGGTAACCATGATTTAGATGAATATCCAATGAGTCAGGGTGAAAAAACTGCATCAGGATATCCATCGTCACCTAACAACAAAAATAAATGGATTGAAGCAGGCATTCAAGAATAGAAGAAGAAATTTGCATTCATACAGAAGACGTTTGCGCAATACTACAAAGCTAACAACTAATAGTGCAGAAAAAGATGAGGAATTGAGGACGCCCAAAAACCCGGTGGAGTTCTCGCCTAAGCAGGAAACACTAGCGTAAAAAATTAACAATGTTATGCAATAGTATTCTCACGTAACTGCGCTCATGTTTCGGATCTATAGTAATTATTCTTAGTTTACATAGAGCAGCTAGATACAGCCAGCAGAAAACCAAGCAAGTGAAACTTCCATTTTTGTGTGTGCAAGCGTACAACTGCAGGAGAGAAGCCAACTGTTCGAATTGAGTAAGACAAAAAAGCTTTGAATGAGGAGAATAATTTACAAACCTTGATAACCTCTGCTTCTGTTAGTGGCGAAGCACCTCCAATTATGTCAAAGTCACCCTGGAAGTATAAAAATAGCAATTTTAAGCTCTAACAGTACATGGGCAGAAGATCACCCAGAGGGAATACATGAAAGAATTACCTGAAGGTAGCGATTTGGGGGCGAATGACCAATTGCTTTCCTATAAACAGATGATATTTCATATCTTTTGAAAGTCGCTTTCTACACAACAACAAAATCATTATATCAGGAACACAAAACAGAACAAGATAAGGTAAAATCTGAAACAAAGAGATGATATGTGCTAGCAGTAAGCAGCAAATAAAAAGTCGGCCACAACTCCGCGCATGACGGAATCGTCAGGGTAAATATTATTAAAAACAGTCAACGATTTTGAATTTACCGTGAGTGTGATTATAGGCAAAAAAAGTCGTAGTTCATCCACGTCAACCGCGACTGAAACCCGCGATTTGATTCCATGATACTAAAACTAAAGATTGCTATGCTTTGAGCTCAACCTTATGACAGGCAAACGAAGTTTCTTATGCTTTCTTCTATCTATTTTAGAACCAACAGGTGGAGAGAGAGAGGCAGAATGAGAAAGAGAACCAGTTGAATATTTTCGGTCCACGTGGAGACTACTACCATCTTGCCATTGGAGGGAACCAAAATGACATCATAGAACTTGTCTTCGCATTTTCTAGTCATGCTAAAAACAAAGAAAAAAAACAAACTAGAGTGAATTCCACATCAATTACCTGGTTTGCAGCCACCCATTTAACAAAGGGCATTCGCAACTCATGAGAAAGCTCTACCATGTCTCCACCTTGAGACAATAGCTTCACAGTATTCCTACACATAAAAAAAAAAAAATTGTGAGTAACTTAAAGGACACCCAAGAATTAAATCAGACAAATGTTTAAAGAGAACTGAACCTGCGACAATCTGCAAGGTCAGCTATCAGATGTAACGGTATTATCTCTAAATGCTTTGCACAGTGCCGCCTGAACACTTCTCTGCTTGCATCTATTACATGATCACGAAGTTCGGACTCTACATCTGAGTACTGTACAGACGAAGTGACATCTCCAGCTAATTTCAATCTTTCAGAATGATGGTGACAGCTTCTGGAGGATAGCGTTTCTTCGTCAAAAATTGCAGTCACAACTTTATCATAAACACTTGAATCCTCAGATGTTTGCATTGTGCGTAGGAAATCTGCAGAAGCCAAGAATATTCACTTCAAAATGACACAGGCCAAGTATACAGCTTATCTCGAACTTATTAGGTGATCCTTTAAAGTCCCTTAAAGCCATTGGCTAACAAATACGTCTCTGAACTCAAATGGACATCCCGGACTTGTGAGAGTACTGCACTGACCTTGTTGATGTGGACATTATCTTGAGATCTCTAAGCTTATGTGGACTTTACTTCAGCAAGTAAAGATACGGCGCAAAGAAAAGACTCAATTGCATTATTAAGCACCAATAAGTCCAAGATGATATAATAACCCCTCTGTCACATCCAGGTTTGGTTGTTAGTTACATTTCATTGTCATCTTTTCATCATAAAAGCAATTTTACCCAATCATCTCTTTTCGTGCCCATCAATATCAATTCCCTCTAAATAATTGAATTGCTTCATAACTGTTAAAAGTCAACTACGAAAATATGGGCGAGACAGAGTGAGTACTAGTCAACATATAACAGCTTTGGGGTTTATCAGTTCAGTAACGCATGAGACATCGCGGTAAAAATTAGCTAAACTTGTAGGCAATTTCCTTCAATCTTAATCAAGATAAAATTATAAAGTTCCACTGGTGAATGTATACAGCTATAGTACTTACTATCTAATAGCTCATACTCCATGCGTGGTGGAAATGCATGCTGGAGGAGTTCGGTAGCGGATGGACGGTCTGATGGGCTAGAAGACATTAGCTGACGTAGCAAAGAGGCTTGATCTGGGAACTCATCAATCCACATTGGAGGAAGCTCTCCCTTCTGCTTCAGATCTGAGAGAACAACGTGCCTCTCCATTGCTGTCCCAAATGGATGCCACAACTCAAAAAAAACAACCCCCACACTGTACATGTCTGCCTGTAACCATGTTTTGCAATATAATTATATCCACCATGCAAATAATAATACAGAGAATGGAAATATTGGGACATGACAAACCAACAACCTAAACAAAATTCAAAGAGAGTTGGCCACCTTTTCATCAATCTTTGGCCATCCTTGCTCAATTTCAGGTGCAGTGTAAAAGTAAGTACCAACTTGACCAGTACCATCAATTGAAACACCTTGTGCATCTGACGGATAGGCTATATCCTGATCAAGCTGCTCAAGCTTTAAAAACTTGGCTGCAACAGATCAACACAGTCAAAATACATGAAAAAAGTATGATAAATCTACTGATAAGAACAGGAAACCAAGGGAGAACAATGTCACCATTGAAGAAAATGACATGAGAAACTAAGGCGCCATGAAGGATTAGAGGCCTGGCTCCGACACAGAATAAAAACTAATAAATTATTTAGTAGTATCAGTATCTATGTACGTAAATCTCTGATAGTATAACTTATAAAGTGACAATCTTATTTAGAGATGCAACAAATAGCAGGTTGGCGGACACATTTACAGGCAACACTTGCTTTTTCTATGGTGAAAACTGAGTATATTGAAGAGACACCAAGGGGGTGACACTCATATAAAAAACAAGGGCAAGAATAAAAAACCTCAAGCTATCACACATTCAACATTCCACTTTCACATTTACATATTCAATTTTGCAAGAATCATGTGGTTACAAAGTGTTGGAAGATTCAACATCTTTCTCACGCCCTTGCTTCTCAAGATGGAGAGAAAATGCTTATGTATTCTAGATCACAAGACTCTATGAATCCTAGAAAGAGTGCTACTATAATTTACTCCTAAGGGACACGTATATAAAAAAAGCAAGACACTCTTATGACTTGCACCTATCAAACATATCATGTTCCGGATCGACCCTCAATACATGAAAGTACGAAACCAACCGAAATTGTCGTAACTCATAAGCCACAATTACCACCTTAATGCAAAGTAAAATAGCAAATGCATTTCAAACCTAAGAAGGTATGACTTTCAAAACAGTATAATTTGCATAGTAAATAGGAAATATGAACACCTACCTAACTAACGAGTCCCCATCTCCTATTATAGCTTTCAAAACATCCACCCAAGGATCACCTTTCATTAACCACACTTGCATCCTCATCAGCCACGAACTAAGGTCTTAGTACTTCTTTCATAAAAAGCACTATGAAGGGAGATGATAGCATGATCGAGGATCCCACTAGCCCCACGGAAAAAAATTTAAAAATCTGCTTGTCCGTAAGCAGCAGTACAAGGGGGAGTAGATCATAGAGCAAACAACACCATAAAACGTACTAGAAAAGACATTAGCCCGGACATGATACACAATAATGTTCAGGTCATCAGATTAATAGACCAACAAACTGTAATCCGCAAGGTCCTCTACCAAATTATAAGAACGACAAAAGTCAAATTGAAACTCTTAACGACTCCATTCTCACAAGTTCATGGAATACCTATGCGAATTTCCCTTCATCGTATCCACATATATTGTAAATTTGTAAAGAAATTCGAGATGGAGAAAACTTATCACCCTATGCACCAACTACCAAGGATTACAACTACAGATCTCTAGGTCAAAGATTCGCAGCAACCAAACAGTGAAGCACAATTTTATTATATTTATCTAATAACAGTTAATCTAGGACCTCATTACAGATCTACCCTCCGAAATCCTTCTGAAGAGACCCTCACAGAAGTATGTAATATCCTTAAAAGTGATTTCACAGTCACAGTCATGAAAAAAAACCCTCAGACTGCGCTCCTTGATAGAACTGCTCCAACCACTGACTAGCTTTAAAATACAACATGAAGGCTTGGAATTATTGTCCCCTCCTAAATCCAATTGGATTCAATTACCTGAAGCATACCCCTTTTATCTAGTTCAAGAGCTTCTAGTGAACTATGATACCTCCCCAACTCTTTGAGTATCATACCATCCCCCTCCATAGCATCAATCTCATCAATATTCCCTGATAGGCTAATAATATCGCGATATCCCTCCTCAAAGCTTTAACAGCTCCATGACAACCCTTTATTTCCCCACAACTGACATGCATACTCAATACGATATGCATATGTTTGTCACTCCTGCAGCTTTAAACATCTCAATTGTGATATAATACTACTACCATATGTGCTTTTACCTTGATACCGTACACCTCAAAAGTATAATCATAGATGCATCAAATCTCACGTAGCAAAGAAACATATAACAACCTTGCATTTTAGGAGGACAACGAAAAGGTTCCTCAAGCAGATAGTAATCACAAAGGTACAGAAGTAAAAACTTCATCCAAGGGCAAGTTTTTAGACGAATAAGTGAGACAGACTCCCTATCCAACCAGACTTCTCACACCCATTTCTTTATACGAATACGTTTTACTCCATATATCATCAACACCATCTTTGAGACCTTTAAAGCATCCTATCCCCAAGAAGTTGGCTTTGAAGAGAGCACCCTCCAAGATTTTCACACCAAAATGTCATGCTTTCCAAAAGTCAGAATCAGAACACCGATGGTTTCAAGACAACTTATCAACCAGAAATTATCTCAGTTGAAAAGAGAGGGATCATACCAAGGCCAAAATCACCAATTTTGATGTCATTTCGGGCGTCAAAGAAAATGTTGTTTGGCGTTAAGTCACGATGAATTATTCCTTGCCCATGTATGTGAGCCAAACCTTCAACAATTTGGCGAAACAAATGCCAAGCCAAGTTCTTGTCGAAATGACGGTATGATTCAAACAGTTGACGAAGAGTCCTGCATCCAATGGAAATTTCAAACAAATAAAACCAGAATGCAAAAGCTGCAAGGGGAAGAAATAATTAAGAAAGAATCCAGCTCATAAAAAGACGCGTTCAAGTATATACAAACAATCAAAACTACATGTACAATAAGACTGTTTAAAGCCTATCAAATATGTCACGATGTCAGCAATTCATCCATCTCATCTTAAACCTACACAAAGACGATTACATCTCCCCTCCTCCCTCCCTGTAGTGTCTCCCACAGGGTGAAAAAAAGAGTTGCTGATAACCATATCTGCGAACTACTGAGAAGTTATTGACGAAATATGCATTCAACTGTCCTTGCTCAATACAAACCTACACTTCGAATGAAAAAGAAGAAGAAGAAGAATTTCATCCTTTCCCTTTCCTCTCTCTGGGTCTAAAAGAAAAAAGAAGCATGCCTAAAAAAATGGTTCAATCATGATCATACCTGCAAAATCAAACAGGCACATAAAGGAGAAGTTCAACCACCTAAAAATCACATTTTCCCTCACAGGCAAAGAGGGGCATATAATGCTCAAAATGATGTCATAAAGCTTTGCGCTAAAAAATTCACAAATTCCTTTTCGATAATGCGGACCACCAAGTTGCCAAAGGAAATTAACTGCCAATCTTTCATCACATCAAAAACCCATTTATCCTTCTCTAGAAAAATTCAAAAATTATACAAATTTGGAACTTGCCTGATTGAAATGTTGCCCGAACAAATAAACAGCCCACTGACCCAAAAAAATACTCCCTCCATTCAAGACCAAGCTTCCCTTTTAGTCTTACTTTACAATAAAGAAAACTAGTGAGTAGAATGAGGACCCTACCACTACTCTCCCTTTCCACTCACATTGCAATTTAAAAAGCACTTTATCAACATCCTACTACCATCTTTTTATTATTATTTAATAGTTTTCTTAAAAAGTGTGCATCAAAGCAATGGGAAGATTGATCTTGAATGGAGGGAGTATACGATAAACAAAAAGTTTGGCTGGAAATTCATCAAGCCTGAAAAGATCACCAACTAGCCAAAATGAAAAAATTTCCCTTAAGAACATGTTCAGCAGGAATAGTTTCTTAGCTTCTTTCAACTGAAGAAAACACAGGCTGGCTTTGCTACCAGTACCAAATTTGATTTAAGAAGAATAAAACAAGCTTAATAGAAGTTAACCTCGGGCAATATTCCATTTGAATATAAAGATAAGGTGATTCAAGCATGTTTTCTTGCCCAATGTCTGATGAACTGCCACCCTTGTAACTGAAGCTAGAGCTTACACCAGTCTTTGAACCCCACGTGCTCTCTCCTGAGTTTCCTGCAACCCCTGTTTCAATCCATGCCTGAAAAATCGAAAATTAAAAGAGAGAGAGATTATAGTGGCTAATAGTATAAGCATGAAAACTTTATGATACTAGGAAAAATAATTCAAAAAAACAGATTTCAAGTAGAAAGAAGAATTTGAAAAGCAAAAGAAAAGATCAAGCATTGCCGCACATTAAATGTTAGAAAGAAATATTGTGATGCAAAGCCGTAATAAAATATATTTTGACAATGAAGAAAAGACTTTAACCTCTTATAAAACAAGCATGCAAAATGGATGCGTAATCCAACCTGATAGTAACGGACAACATGCTGATGCTGCAGACGAGCAAGTGTCGCCACTTCCCTACATACCACGTTAAGTACATTAAGATATATTAAAACCCAACTTAAACCTAATAAAACCAAACTGGCAAAAAAGAAAAGATGCGAAAATACTTTTGGCGGAAGTCGTGGTCAATTCTACAGGTTCAAGAAATCATTAACATTAATTCTCATTTTACCAATCAATGTAAAAAGAAATCCATATCATCTCCCTTTTTTACTGGAAAGGGGGGGGGGGTATTTTAGTAGAAAAAGGTGAGAGATGTTATTTACGTACAGCACTCTCATAGAGTACAACACTTACAAAGAGTACAAGTAACATATCAATAGCAATTTTCTTTTCTTTTTCTTTTCTTCTTTTCTTCTTTTTTTTTTTTTTTTTTGCTTTCTACCACACAAGTGAAGCTACTACCCTCTCTGTTTTTTTCAATTCGCTACATTTTTCAATAACTGTAAAGAAATTTGGAAAACGTAGTGAATAGAAAGAAATGAGGAAGTATATGGTTAACTAATATTAGTCTTTTCCTTGGAAATAATAGCTAAGAAACACTCCAAACTATCAATAAAAAAAGTCAATAATTTAGACTTGGAAGCATAGGAGATCATGCAGGAGACAACCAAAAGGGAAGAGTAACAAGAATGCAAAGTATTATTTCCTAGTGTAATAGTTTTGTCTTTTCCCTCCTCCATTGATGAAGTCAAAATGAAATTCCATGCAAACTAGAGAAGCAGAGCAGCTCGAGTATTTGATAATACTGTATATATTTAGATTATACCATACCTCAATATTCGATCATTAACAGGTGGACTTTTGTCCTTGAGCCGAATCATTTTCACAGCATACTGCCTCCCATCAAGCTTATTTTTACACAAGACGACATGACCAAATCCACCTTGACCTATCTCCATAAGTAGAAACATGTAAGAAATTGACCAAACATGACATTAAATGTTTCTGTACACATTTTTCTAAAACCCAGTGCTATATAATTTTAGTTTTCTGACTTGAATGTAACAAAAATGATCTTAATGCACAGATTTGGAACATGACTACATCTCATCAGCCTTATCCTCCACGCCCATGCAAAGGTTCCATCTATATTATATTGCTACACTTAAAGCTTGAAAGCAAAAAGGTCAACAATAATACACACATAATTATTTACTTATGCTACATTACTATTAGTCTCTGCGCTCTAGTGGTTTCTTATCGATGTCCATTGAACTCAACGCCCATATTTGATCCCATCATAAACCTTCTCTCACATTGCAATTCCTCGTGACGGTTCATGATAGCCAACCCCATATTCTTTTCGGACTAAGGCTTATAGTAAGTCCTCACAACAAAAAACCTAGCAGTAAAACAGATATCACCCTACAAGGAAAGACTTTCTGAAGAACCTACCATTCATAAAATGTTGTTAATTTCAAGTTGCCAAAATCTGTATCTAGTTTTTTCTTCCTGCCATAAATTTGGACATTGGCGTTAAATCTTTACCAGCCAGTCGGACAAAACTCAATTCTATATTCTCAAGCAAGTCTCACACAACCAAGGGATGCTCTAGTGGTAAGGACTTTGTACCTCATGACATAGAGATCACAGGTTAGAGTCTCCAACTCTCCACTGAAGCACATAGAAAAAAGGCTGCCTCTCTTTGTCCTAAGAGCCTGGCTCATGTAGGCTGGGTTGGCTCAGGATGGGTCCACCCAGTGAGGGTCCTCCTTTCCCGTGTTTTGAGGAAGAGAGAGAGAGAGAATCCACCAGGTATTACACCTCATCACCAGCCTCCATACTTCAAACCAGAGGTCACACCAACCATCATTTGGTCATCCGTCAAGTACTGAAGTCTGTCTTATTATGTCAAAATAAAGTATATATCTTATTACAGTACATAAATTGGTAACATGGACCACAACTCACAAATATCAGGGCTAAACTTCCTCTAGATTTTCTACTGATTGGGAAGACAACGTGTATTATAGACAAAAGGAGTCTGTTGGGTGCTTTCTTGTGATCGGTTTTCCCTGATTGACAAGGCTGAGGCAGTTTGTGGGATCAAGGCTCTCAGACAGTTCATTTGTCCCTCTCTCCTTGCCTCGCCAAGGGGCAGAAAGCCATGGATGCTCGAGAGAGATAGAGAATTATAAATATAGCAATGAAAGACGAAAAATCAATCATATCCCTACCTGTTCTTTGTCCATCTATACTCTCTCTTTGGCATTCGTGCTCATCTTTGTGTTGGGTATGCCTAACTCAGCATATGAAATTATTCACTATAATGCACTTGAAAATTCACATAATTATGAGTTTCCTAGAGTCTAAAAAGTGAGCATGCTTGAATCGGAAAAAGTTAATATCACAGTGGAGTCTAGACTAAAATTATTTAGTTTTGTATCATATTTGCCAGTTAATTTAGCTGCAATCAACCAGAACTCTCAAAAGAGAGGCTAGAACTGCTTACCAAGTGAATGCAGCTCCTCAAAGTCACTAAGATATCGAGAATTTAGGAGAGATGAATTCTGCCCCCCAAAATCAGACACTGGATGCCAAAAATCAGATATTTCAGATGTGACCTGTAATATACAAGCAAAAAAATTAGAAATCGATATACAGGATCAACCAACACAAGTCAGTGGAGGTAAAATGAGCAGTAAAGAACATAGAGAGGGAAACTTCCCAACCATATGCTGATGGAAAACATGATCAAATGTCTTGCTATACAATGAAGATGGGTTCGTAGCTATATCTCGTGCCCGTTCTGAAAAAATCTGCAGACAATGACATGAAAATGGCTCAGTACAGTAATAAAAAGACGAAACACAACCAGCTGTGAGATCGGGAAAAAAAAAAAAAGAAATCACTGGCATACTCCTAAACTGTACAATTCAGATGCTATATTTGGCAAAGCTTCTGCAAGAGGGCCTTTAGACTGACAAGCCAAGCGAAGAAGATGAGCCTGTCACAGAAGAGAAAAACGAAGAACAGAATAATTCCTGTTCCTCAAATAAGAAACAATAAAAAGGTAAAGTAAAAAGTACTATATACCATTATCATATCTCTTTTGATAGTTTGAGATGTCTGACCATCCACCAGAGATTCATGCGAAGACTTTGAAGACCCAGTTTCTTGATCACCAATGTCATCGAAAGATGAAAAGGATCCTTCATGCTCATCCAGATCACTATCCTGCCAAAGCATCAGCTTAGAAATATAAATTAAGAAAGAAAGATTGACTAGAAAGAAACCAAACGGGAGTCACACTAAGTATAAATAAACGATCATAATAATAAACATACTCTCGAGCTATCATGTTAGATTTACCACGCCCACCCCTCCCATTAAGAAAAGATAACCATGATCTAAATGTACCACACTTGGCAGGGATTATTGCAATTTTGAATAGCATCAGCTGCTATTAGGGTGCAATGACTGTTACAGCGATCATGACCGAACACAGATTTAATACTGTGCAGTTGAGCAGCTTTCCCACATCACTACCTCTACCCAACTATATAATTAATCAAAAAGCGTGAAACCTTACAAGAGGATGCTCTTTTTTCAAAAGAACCACACCAGCTTGATGTCTTAGTACTATAGCATATACAACAACAATACATTACCCCAATGCCTTCAGAGAGGCTCCCGCACGAGCGTGGTAAGGGGGGTTCGGGTGTAAGCATCCTTACTCTGTAAGTTGAGAGGTTGTTTCCAATTGAAGCTTGAGATGAAGTGTGTTGACCATCTGCTACTTAAGGGCAGAAGGTATCATGAACCAATTTTGACATAGTCCATCATATTCGAAATCCAAAGAGCTATGAATCTTTGGCTCCATATTCTAATTTGAAAACATGAAACCCTAAACTTTTCATAAAAATGTCCTACAACATGGCTAGAATAAATATAATATTGGTTTTAGCTCCCATCAACCTTTTCAGTTTAAGTCTATTTCTACCTCAAGTCCTGAGCAGATGTTTTCTTATCAAAGAGAAAGGGTAGATTTCAAAGGATATGTTTAAAATTCTAAGAAGCTGCCTAAGGAAATAATTAGACCAAAGCAAGCGGAACCACTGATACAGCCTACAGGGTTAACTGAAGCTCATACCAGTGTCTCTAAAAAAAAAAAACTCATCTGTCCTTACTGAAGTCAAACATTGGCAGTATAATGTTAAAGTTCCTATTCAAATAACATAAAAATTGTGATAATACCTTCTCGTCATCCTCAGTGTCGGAACTGGACCCAACCAAATCTTCCGACGCAGATCTACATGAATTTGTCACTGACACACTTTTATTTTCATCTTCACTCGCTTCCTCAACAGTTTCCAACTTGGCAGGAGTTGAAAATACTGAAGCATGTCGACTATCCTCCCTCGTACTCTTTTCCTTTTGCTTAAAGTTCTTTTCAACACCTTCATATACTTGCTTCGATCTAGACAAATCATGGACCAACACTGAAGAGTCTATTTCACTACCACCATCTGTTTCAAAACTCCAATTCCACGATTCTTCATAGCCACTGAATAGATCCATAAACCCATAAACAAACGAATCCTTTGAAGAAGCGACCAGTTCAGAAGATTTTGCTACACTTGTAGAAGGTAACTGTTGGTCTGTACCGTCTCCAACTAAAGGCACAACCTTCTCAAAAAAAGAAAATAATATACATCAATGAATATGAACAAGGGAATAGGCTGCATATCAAGAAGGAAGCAGAAAAATATTTAACTTGAAATAAGTCAATATATAATTATTTACCCGATTATGACACTGGCCTACAGGAACGATTTCAGAGAGAAACTCCTGAGCAGCTTCCACCAAGTTGAAAACCATCACGCGTCCCTCTCGAGCATTAGAATTTGCCTAGAGCAGTCGCTATTAGAAAGTTCAATCAAATCTGCATAAAATATATTGTACACATTCTTCATGAAATAATATCTGTTTCATCGTAGTATGAATGCAATTCTTTTTATTTTAGGCCACTAAAAAGTATGTCAATTTCCATAAATGGTAACATGTTGTTCTTGACTTCTCCAACATCATTCCTTGGAAGGCCTTTTCTTAAACATCAAACTTCCCCAAGGTCTAACAGTCAGCACTAACTTTAGAAGAGAAAAATTGTGGCAAGTGGTCAATTATTAGGCTCAAAATCAATGATTATAGAAATTAGCAAGAATGTCAAAAGTATTGTCACTTGTAAATAGACAAGTTCCACATAAGACGTTCAGTATTGATGCACCACCAGGAAGTTTAATGGTGCACACACCCAAAGAAAGGAGGAGTTCAATAGCTAAGTGCAATTTGGGTTGTTCAAAAGATATACTAGGTAAATCTACGGTACCCTAAAAGAAACATGAATTCTTGTACCTCACTGGAATTTGTGCTGAAATTCTTCTCTAATGTATCCCTATTCCTTTCTTCAAACTTCACTCTGCTTTGCATGGCTAAACACAGGGGATGTCTTATCTACCAAAAAGCCTAGCACTAGATTGCCAACAGGAAAGCAACTGGTTTTCTATTTTTAATCTACAGGTATAATCAAAGTGTCTAACCATATGTTTCCAAGAGCGAAGCAACTAATAAAAAGAAACTTCAGCACTAGTTTTGATAAATCTATCTAGAAGTGAGTAGTAGTACCTGTTCATACAGGAGAGACAATAGCCTATCAGCATCAGTTTCAGTCAGACCTTTGTCCGAAGTTAACTGCAGTTTTGGGCACTTGTAAGGATATCCAGGTAAGCACCTTAACAAAACAAGGAAAGGAAGCAAGTGGGAACCAAAAGAAAATAATTAGGATGACTTTAATGACCCAGGACAAGTTAAAATAAGGGATTGACGCCTTCGAGAAGAAGAATGTTGAGAAGCACTAACCGCACAAGCAAATGGGCCGAAACATCCAGATTTTCGTATCCTGTATCCTTTGAGTAAGGCCTGTAAATTATATTATACATAAATATAAATAATATTCAAACATTTTAGAAAGGCGAAAGCTATTCATCGAAAAAAGTTGCAATCACAAAGTGCAACAAAAACCTGATCTTAATAATCACTTGTGGATGAGAGTCTGAAACAATTTTGCAGTCCTCCTGAAATATTGCAGACCTGAGAACATGAGAGTATCAATGTCATTTAACAGTCTACATATTCCTGAATCGTCTATCTACACAAATTAGGAGTAATAGCTTTGACGACATAGATGAATCTAACCATCATTCAACACCGATGGCAAACAAATAAAGTTACCCTTTCTGGGCCACACAAAAATTATTAGAGAAAAGTTAAAGATCACAACTGATACGCATTTGCTTCTTCTGATGTAGGCATCCAGACCAGTAACAGACCACTCAACTACGCAAGGCTATTTTGTAACGACAAAATGGACACTTGATATGAATTACCAACCAAGCTACAACCATGCAAATAAATAATTCGGAGTAAAACACACAAAGCGCATGTCATAACTAACCAAGCTACAATCATGCTAAGAAACAAGGATGCAATCACAGCTAACAAAGTATTCCAATCAACTATCCTACACCCCTCAAAAATGCATTTGCTTTACTCTAATGCAATCATGTTCTCTGGTCCATGAAAGGAAGTAAAACCCGGTTTCAAACCAAGGTCTAAATGCTTAACACTTATTATCAAATAAGATATTGCAAACTAAATTTACTTATGCTCCCTAGAAGCCTAAGTCAAGTTATAGATTTATATGCCTTCATTGGCCAGCATGGCTTCGTCTACTTTTAACATAAAAGTAGAAGCCGACGGTCTCTCCCAAAACTTTCTAAATACTTAAACCACTCTAGCCACAAGCATTTTGAAACATAACATTGCAATTACCAATAACGAATAAATCTAATCAACCATACTACGCCCATCCAAAATCCACTTGCTTAATTCAAGTCTAACCATGTTCTTAAGTTCACAAATAGGCATTAAAAGAACGGGCTCTAAGCACTTAAAAAATTAAGCTACAATCAAATTCAACACAAGATATCAATTTCAAATAACAAAGTAATATACTCAATCATACTACACTCATCGAAAACACTCTAGTTAATTCTACTATGACAATGTTCATGGCTCAACCACCAAAAGCGGGTTTCGAGCTAGACCTGTCCAATGGTGCGAGTTTGAGCCAGGGCAAGCCTAATCAAAATGGACCGGGGTGGGGCAGGTCTCTAAGAATAAATTAAGGGGAAAATCAGGGTGGGTCCCTGGTCATTCGTGTCAAACCTTGTTTCATGCTAATTGTCTTTTTTTACATCTTCCCGACCCGTCTAGAAAGTACACATTGCATGTTGCCATTAGCGAGAACCCACCCCATTGCATAGCCGTGGTCCAAATACTTCACAAGTTATGCCACAACCATATGCAAACATAATAACAACAATGCAAATTACACTGAGGATTGAGTACAAGAGCTAGCTCCGTAATGCAAATAAAGAGTTCAAGGGTTCAATGATTATCTACGACTTCGCGCGCTCCTTTCAAACCAATAAAAAAAAACCAAATTACAATGAGGACAAGGGACAGCTCAATTGCTTAAACCCCCTCAACCCCAATAACCAGTCTGGGTTCAATTGTTATCTGCGACTTTGCGAGCTCCTTTCAAACCCCAAGATAAATAAAAATACAAACTAGAATGAGGACAAGAGATAGTTCAACTAGTTGGACCCCCCTTAACCCCAACAACGACTCGTCTCCGGGATCAATTCTTATCTTCGACTTTGTGCGCTCCTTTCAAACCAATAAATAAATAAAAATGCAAACTACAATGAGGACAACAGGCAGCTCAATGAGTTAAACCTCCTTAACCCCATACTAAGCTTCGAGGTTCGATTCTTATCTGCGACTTTGCGAGCTCCTTTCAAACCTCAAGATAAATAAAAATACAAACTAGAATGAGGACAAGAGATAGTTCGACTAGTTAAACCCCCTTAACCCCAACAACGACTCGTCTCGGGGTTCAATTCCCATCTACGACTTTGCGCGCTCCTTTCAAACCCAAACATAAATAAATAAAATGCAAACTACAATTGAGCACAACAGGCAGCTCAATGAGTTAAACCTCCTTAACCCCAACAACGACTCGTCTCGGGATTCAATTCTTATAAGCGACTTTGCACGCTCATTTCAAACAAACAAACAAACAAACAAAAACACAAACTAAAAACAACAAACACCAAAACAAAATAACAGAATTCTCACAAAGCAGTGAGCTCCTCAGAAATAAGTTCAGAGTAATCATCAGAATGCAACCCATGATGATCCTTAGAACTCCCTCTCCCTTTATTCCTCTTCTTCTTCTTCTTTGCACTTTGCCCCATCTTAACAAACACCCCAGATCACTAACCAAGCATATGACAACACTAAACAACTTTCTGAGATAAACCCAGTTGTTAAAACCTCATAAAAATGCAGAATTTGTAGTTTTTTTAACAAAGTTGGGGTCTTTTTTGAGATGGGTATTGGTAAAAATGTTTGGATTACTTGTATGTTACGTTAATAGTCAAAAAAATGGAATTTTTTGCGAAGAAATGAGGTTTTTTTGGGAATTTTGTTAAGAGAGTGGGGTGACGTAGGTAAGGTGACTACTACTAGTCTACTACTGCTAGTTTATGGAGTAAAAATTTAAAAAAATTATTTTTTTTTGGATAATAGTAAAAAATTAAAAGTGCAAAATTCATTGAGCGGCCCGTACTATTATCTTAAACACCTAAGATTATCTTAGGTGAGGACACGTGGTGCCTATTTAATAGGGTCAACTCCAATTTGTCTTACTCAAGTTTATTAGCCTCTTTTCGGGAACTGAATCTCTTATCATTGGCGAATAAATAACAAACATTTGAGTACTCTTTCTCTCCAACTAGTGGTTTCACATTACGAAAACCCTACAATTAGTCACAACATACGATAATTTAGCAATGTTAAGAATAATAATGCTTGTTTATCAAAAAAAAAAAAAGAATAATGATGCTTGAATTTCATTAATTAAAAACATCACATTAAGGAGATTTAGTAAGGTTCTTTTCCTTCATGCGTGGAGAGGGGGGGGGGGCATCGGAAAAATTTAGGCTCCCATATGACAAGTTGGCTAGGGCACCCGGCACTCACTTAAAAAATATTGGCTAGCCTCTAGCCGACACTCAATTAAGGACCGTCGGCTAGGCTAGTCAAAGTCGACATTCGCTTAAGGACTGTTGGCTAGCCTAGCCGAAGTTGACAGTCTTGAAGGAAGAGTCGGCTAGATCTAATCGAGCCTCACCGAAAATGGTTCTAAAATCTCGTCAAGTCATGATAATGTTAGAAAAATGACTTCTAATCTCGTCCTCAAAAAAACGCGTCGTTGAACAAGTTGTTGGGTTTCATTTCCGTGAAAATGAGTTGTTCAAAAAGTCACGAGTGGGTCCCGTAGCGGGGTGGGGTGGTTGTTCTCTTCAAGTCATGGATTGGGTGTGGAAAAAAATACGAAATAACATAACAAGGGTGAAGTTAGATCATTGTATGAAAGTATTTTTTTTATTTGTATTGCGTTTAACGAAAATCGTGTTGGTTTTAGTAACAACATTTCTTATGTATTCCCATTTAACTAAGAAACTATATTTTTTTAAAACCAACTAAGAAACTATTTAAAGAGTTCGAATGATGAGTTTCAACAGCTTACATCAGAACAAGAAAGTTATACAACATTTTATACATCGGCAAAGATTTTGACATGATCACGCTAGACTTAAGATTGGCTAATTTTCATAAACTTGCTATTAAGTGTAGATTGAAAGAGGAGTTACAGCCTTACAAACTTGCTTCACCCCTTGCAAACTTGCTTCACCCCTTGCAAACTTTGGCTATACTGACGACTATTATCACGTAGAGCTTATCCTTCATGTCATCATAGTACTGGAAAAAAGCATGTCTCCAAGATCTTTTAAGCACTAAAGTACCACAAACTCCCCAAAATCCTGTAACAAATCCTAGTATCACACTGATATACAACCCTGGAAAAATTTGCTCATTGACATCCCCTTCTCGCTTATCTGTATTATTTACTGTTGGTCGGTTCGTCGTGTCTCCTGGACACTCCCCAGGGAGTGGCGCGCCACAAAGCCAGGAGTTTCCCATATAGACGGTAGGATCAAAACTCTGTAGCTGAGTACCAAGTGGGATTTTTCCTGATAAGTTGTTGTTTGACACGTCCAACACATGCAGGTAAGTCATTGTGGCAAGACTAGTAGGAATGTCACCGGAGAAATGATTGTTTGACATATCAAGAAGCTCTAGAGATGTCAGTCGACTGATGCTTGGCGCGATAGGTCCAGTCAAATGGTTTCTTGATAAGTTCAGGGAAACTAGACCAATGAGTGATGACATTTCTCCGGGGATTTCTCCTTCTAGCTTGTTGCTCGAAATATCAATGAATTTCAAGTATGTAAAAGACTCTCTAAAGGTTTGCTGTTGTCTTGCCCACATAACTATCGCAGAATCAATGACAGTACCTCCAGAGTTGATGGGGCTGGCGAATATGACAAAGTAGTTATTATCTAAAACATCTGTTGCATTTGCCATTGCTCGAAGCCTGTATATGCATTTCGGTATAGTCCCTGATATGCGGTTAACAGAGAGATCAAGGATTTGGAGTTGAGACAACTCACAAAGGCTTAAAGGCAGCTTTCCATGAAAGTGGTTGCTGCGTAAGTTAAGGTAACTGAGATTTTTAAGACTAGTGCCAATGAAGGGAGGTATATATCCTGTGAATAAATTATATCCCAGGTCAAGGATAATCAAGGATGCACAGTTCTGTAAGGACGCCGGCAGCTCTCCCGAAAAGCTATTATTACGCAAGTGCAACGAATTGAGCTGTTGCAGTGTACCAATAGATGTTGGTAGATCTCCGGAGAACTTATTGTTATCGAGCCTGAGGATCAACAATTGATCAAAATGCATCCGGCAATGTGGAAACTCACCTGAGAACAAATTATCCGAGAGATCAAGACTGGACAGCACAGTTTTGATTCTTATGCAAAAGAAAGGGAGTAGGTCAGACAACATGTTATTGTTCAGAAGCAATGATGAAACGTTCCTGAAAAATGTGGGTATAGCTCCCTGAATGTAGTTTGAACTCAAATCTATTTCACTGACACCTTGAAATGTAATCGGCAGATTTGGAAGTGTTCCCCGAATGCTGTTATGAGAGATGTTCAATTGAGCTATATCAAGTGGCAATGACTTCCAAAAAGAATCAGGGATGTCGTCTGAAATTCCCGCACTAGATATATCGAGCACTTGCAGATTCTTTATTCTTTCAATCCACCGTGGGAACTGAGGCCCCAATATGCAGGACTGCAATATCACGGTGTCCAGCATAAAGGGAGGAGCCCATTTGGAGCTGATTTTGACCATTAATACTGAGTTGTGTGACAAGTCTAAACTACGCAGGCTTGAAAGCTTAGAGAAGTGACGATCAGAGATGATACCTTTCAGAGAATTGTAAGACAGATCCAACTTGTAAAGCTCTGAAAGTTGTCCAATACCTTCACTGACAGTACCATTCAGCTCGTTGTTGTGGAGATCTAATGTGCTTAATGAAGAAAATATCTTGATTGTATCAGGCACAGAACCCCAAAATTTATTCGTATTCAAATCCAAATCTGACAATGACTCGTGTATACAGCCGCTTAATGTCTTGATGAAACTGGCGAACTCTCCAGTAAGGCCATTGGTTCCTAAATACACTGATTGCAGGCTACATAATTCAGCAAAGCTTTCTGGAATGCGCCCTTGGATATTATTCACTGAGAGATCAAGATATGTAAGATGTTTAAGGCTTGAGATGTCTGGGATGAGACCATCAATTTGATTATTATTTAGACTAAAATGTGAAAGTGAATGTATATTCCCAAATGCTTGAGGAATGGGTCCCTGAAGTCCGTTCCTAGACAGATCAAGAAATGAAAGAGAACGCATTTTCCCAAATTCACTAGGAATGGGACCCTCAAGCTTGTTAGCAGAGAGATCAACTTCTGAAAGATGAGTATCTACTCCACTCAAATTGAACAACCATGGATAAATTGAAGGCCTTAGTGCATTCCCCTGAAGACGAAAAATGCGAAGCGATGTTGAGGTATTAGAATGTGGAAGTGGAGGTGAGATGGCGTCAGGAAGATTACAGAAATTCATGTTGATTTCTGTTAGGAAAGGGAGGTTGTTAATGACTTCGAGCCAATCAGTGGCACTACTAAGGTCAGTTCCACTCACATCAACAGTTCTTAACAGCCTAAGCTGCGAAAGCCACTGAAGGCTTTCTGCAGTCATTGGGTCTGAAAACTGAAAAGAAATTCCATCAGAACTAGAGACAGAGTTTGGAGTAGAACTAAGGTCGAGCGACACTAAGTTGGATAAGTTCCCTAGCTCATCTGGAATTTTTCCTCGAAAGCCAGCATCAGAAAGACTTAGGTGAGTTAATTTGGTGAGTGAACCGAGAAATTTAGGGATCGGTTGCATTCCAAAATTGTTTTGACTGAGGTCTAAATAATTTAGATGCTCCAATTCAACAAGTGAAGGACTGAGTTTACCTTCTAGACAGGTACGCATAGAACCGGTATTACGAAGGTTAAGCCTGGTAATATGACCTGTAAGGTTGCTGCAGCGGATGCCATGCCATTTGCAACAATCTTCTTCATCTCCCCAAGAAGTGAGAACACCACATCGATCATTCCTAATTCCATCTTTAAATTTAAGGAGAACCTTTCTCTCCTTGTCGATGCATGTTATGTTGCCGGCTTCCTTAGCTTCCGTGACGAACTTTTTGGTTAGCAGTATATACAGCAGAAGAACAAGGTGAAAGGATGTTTTCATTGCAGGAGAGCTTGCCTTTACAGTGATCAATATAATTAGGCTAAACAGTTGCCAATGAGGGGTTTCTGATTACTATAGCAACATGACAGAGGAATATGACAGGGACTTAAAAATCAAATGTTTTTTTTAACCAAACTCGAAAATCAAATGTCAGATTAGCAACAACCATGCTATATATCTATAATTCTATACATCTTAGTATAATTAATCTGAAGTACAATAGAAAGTTTCCGCTTTCAGAAGTCAGAATGGTTTGAGAGACAAAACTGTATTATAACTTATTGCCTTGATTTTCTAAGCAAAGCCATCTAAATGTGTTGTTTTATTCTCTAGATTAAACACTATGTCAACATGTTTTGTTGAGAATTGACCTGGCCTCTATTTTAGTATAGCATTAAGCATTTGAGCTTTGAACATTCATTCCAGTGACATTAGGAACTCTGACTCTCACAAGTTTACTAGTCTGCAAGTCTGATGTCATCTAATTCATGACTTCTTCAAATGCCATTTTGTATAGTAGGAAACTCAGTACCTGCTCTTACTGCCTCATTTTTTTGCTGTATGGAATATCATAGATGCGATTCATTTGATTAAAATGTCAATTTGTTATCAAATAATAATATGAAAACATAAAACTTAACAAGCACCAGTGGTCTAGTGGTAGAATAGTACCCTGCCACGGTACAGACCGGGTTCGATATCCGGCTGGTGCAATAAAAGCTGTGATGAAACCTGCGCCTAGTGTTTCAGATTAGGGTCCGCCACTCAACGTCTGATTCTTAAGACAAAACAGTGGCCATCTGAGGTTTGATATCCTTTTTATTTGCCAAACAAAACTATGGTTGGTTTGATGTTTTCCGATAACTTACCGATTTTTACTCTTCCATTTGTACTCACTGTATTATAATAAGTCACTTATTTAGATTTTGGACATCACCTTGTACGCAGTGCAAACTCAATTGGTAATGCAGTTAACTGATTCCAGATTATTTAGAGTACTATGAGCATGTCGTATTGTCGTGTTACCTTCTCTACTAATGCGAGTCTGTTATGAGCATGTCATGTTGCCTTCCTTAGGCTTTTGTTTCTAAGCCGCGAATTTTGGGAAAGTAGGAAGTATGAGTTTAGCAATCTATACTGATTCTAGAACAGTAGGCAACAATCTCCTACACATTAGAAACTGAAATATGCAAGACAGTATCAGCTCACCGTATGGTAGTTGTGCTGTATTCAATACAGAAGACCCAGTAGAAAAGAGGCAAATATCAGCTCCTTTTAGTGCAGTAGAGCAGGGGTGAGGTACTACTAAACAAGGCGTGAATAATATAGAATACAAGATCAAGTAAGCATACTGATAACTAGCATGTGGTGGTCATACTCAATAGTAAGTATATCACAACCAAATCAAATTAAGAATGGCAATAGGGAAACATACACGATGGCCGTTTCCGTGACTCTGCTTCCACCAAAGTCCTCAGTCATTCCAATTCCCAACACAAGATCAAGTAGCTCAATTAAAATGGTACGCAAAGCTAAGTGTCTTTTCCTTTAACTTTCTGTTAGATTTTGCAGGGACTTTCATTTGGTTGTCAGTTTATGTTGGGTATTATAGTTGATAAATTGATATGGTTAAACGCAAGAATATGGCACTAAAATATATGATGAATGTTATGCTTCTAAGTTACCTTAGAGACGACGATCACAAGATGAATCAGTTCTGGCCCCGTGAAGAACGAGCATGATAACATGACCAGTGGACTTCCCAAGAAGACAGCAGCCCAAAAGGTATTCTCTAAATGAATTGTGGTATTCTCTAAAATCACGCCCCCCAAAAGGTAGGTGATAGCTAGTCGCCATGCTATCAAGTCTTTGCCTATGTAGTAGTATGATTTACCACTAAAGATGATAGAAGACGTATAGAAGCGATAAATTCCAAAGCCCGTTAAGGCATGCCATGATAAGACGGGCGTAGAAAAATTAGTGGCTCATGCAAAGTTCTGCGGAGAAGGATGAACATCATAAACCGTGTATGGAAAAAAAAAAAAAAAAAACCTCTCCTTGCAACTCCTTCAAATTTACCCATTACATGACATTTTTGACAACATACAGAA
The DNA here is from genome assembly GCA_901111285.1 of Corrigiola litoralis. NCBI lineage: Eukaryota > Viridiplantae > Streptophyta > Magnoliopsida > Caryophyllales > Caryophyllaceae > Corrigiola > Corrigiola litoralis. The sequence continues at coordinate 30,976 of CAAKMY010042559.1, forward strand.
ACCGTTAACTTTCATAGTCTTGCCCTGGAATAAACACATAACGTAGTGGGTTGAGGGGGGGGGGGGGGGGTGTTGTTCTTGTTTAGGAACAGGATACAAATCAACTTGACGATTATAGAATAGACCATCGCCATGCATCACTGAAAGAAATCAATCGACCGGCTTAAATCCTTTATTAATCAGAAACTGCAATTAGCTGACAGCGGGGCTAACAGACAATATATTGTGCTCTTGAGCAGCTACAGAAACTTGTACTATCAAGAGTAATTTCTAGGAGAGTTGAGTTCAGAATGACTAATTTTCATGATCAAGCTTCTACCAGCAAAAATGAAACTACACTAAATAATGACAGAGGAATTCCTCCCATCAGAAGAAAAAAATACACATCTTTCATGCTTTGGCTATGTTTACAAGAACCACATCATAGAGCTTATCTTTCATGTCATCAAAGTACCGAAAATAGGTGTATCTCCAAGATCTTTTGAGCATTAAAGATCCGCAAATTCCCCAAAATCCTATTATGAACCCAAGCAGCACACTTATGTACAACCCTCGAACCATATCTGCAGTGTCATTATCATCTCGAGGGGTGACATTATCTTGCGTTCCAATGTTGACGGCTATTTGATCACTAGAACATTCTTGGAGCGGCGGTCCACAAAGTTCAGGGTTCCCCATATACACAGAGGCATCAAAGCCTTGTAGCAAAGTGCCTGTAGGAATTTTGCCAGACAAGTGATTGTTTGACAAATCCAAGATTCCCAGAGAACTTAAAGATGAGAGGCTAGCAGGTATGTCACCAGAAAGATTGTTGTTTGACAGATCGAGAACTTCTATAGATATCAACTGTCCTATCCTTGGCGTAATGCTTCCAACCAAGTAGTTTCTGGATAGGTTCAATGAGACTAGACCAGCAAGAAATGAGATTTCAGTAGGCATTGTTCCTTTCAGCTTATTGTCAGAAAAATCAATGTACTTGACTAGTCCCAAATTTTTCTGAAATTTCTGCTCCGTTCTCTTCCACATAAATTTTGCAGCATCAATGTATTCAGCTAGGATTATGGACTTGTCAGAGTGCATATTGTAAGAGAATGTAGTACATTGAACTCTGGAAGTCTTTGGGAAACAAGTATAAGTCCTCCCATCAGACTAATATAATAAAGACAAATTGGACTTTGAACAAAGCAAATTCAATTTTTTGTGCTGGAAATGATGATGTATTGTTTGATTGTGATATAAAATCTTTATGACTTCAGGACTAATGTTATTTGAATAAAAGTTTAAAACTAGTGATCCATACAAAGTCCTCCAGATTCCGTAAATGGATAAACATCTTAAACAGTGTATAGACTAGACTTTTCTCTTCTGCTGGCAACTCTTCAAAGTTCAACTTAACCCAAAACTGCTCACGGCTAAGAACATGTGGTGATCTCTCAAGTCTTAACCATACAACTTTCATAATGTTGCTGTGAAAGAGGAAAATTAATTCTTGTTTTAAGACCAAGTACCATTTTATCATGATAATCATAAAATGCTCTAATTTGCTTGCAAAGAAATATTAGTCTGTGTTACGTTCTGTACTTATTACTGATACAAGAACTGTAGGCAACAGGCTCTTCTACACATTGTCACATACTCACATTAGATACTTAAATATGCAAGAGAGTAACAGCTCACCGTAAGGTAGTTATGTTGTATTCAAACTCAATACAGAAGATCCGGTAGAAAGGAGGCAATAATCAGCTCTTTCCCGGCATGCAGTGTAGCAGAGGTGAGGCCGTGTGGGACTATTAAAAAGCCGTAAATATTCTCAGAAAACAAGATCAAGGAAGCACATTGATGACTAGCATGTGGTGAATAATTCGTCACACTAAATAGTAATATAGCAATATAGAATAATAAAATCAAATTGACAATAGCAATCAAGAAACATACACGATGGCAGTTTCCACCACTCTGCTTCTGTTGGGAAAAGACCTTGATCAGAGTAGCGGAAGCGGTGACTCTTTTCCCTATTCGTGTAATTTATATGGGCTGACAAAATAATGGTAACAAT
>CAAKMY010042564.1:0-19714 GCA_901111285.1 Corrigiola litoralis
TCGATGTTTGATTTTCCGGAAAAAGTTCCGAAATTTACCAAACATGTTCACAGGGTGTATTGGAGCATAATTGAAGCATGTGGCGATGTTATTCCTTCTTGATAGTTTTACGGTGTGTTTAGCGCTTGAATTGAGCTTGTGCATAATGGACACAACCGATAGTTTGGGCTACGCCAAAGGTACTTTTTAGTAATTTTCGTCCGATTATATTTCGGAGTAGTAGTGTAATACTGTAATACAATCAAAACATGCTCATCAAATTAAGAAAAAGAATAAAAAAACCAAATGAAACATAGGAAGTATGGAGTATAATTGCTTTTAGCGTATGATACTCTCTCTATTTTACTGATCACAAAGTGTTTGCCAAAAGACGGTACTCCGTAGTTTTCTTCTATTTTACTAATGTTACTGGGTATGAGGTTATAAGGATTTAAACCCGGGACAATCCCCAAGCAAATTGAGCTCTCAAACATTGAGCAACCTTATTGCACTATGTTACTTTTGCAATGTACCGTTCTAAATGTTCAAGTTATACAATTTTAGTCCTTACACTTTCATTTTATTCGTTATGATAAATTTATGTCATTCAATATTAATACCATAAAAGGTTGATGTGAAATTGTTTGCATCAAAATTTTGTATTTTGATATTTGACTTTCTTTTTTTTTTTCCATATCCTAAATCTGTGTGACGAATGGAGCCTGATCATTGGAGTCGAGTTGATTTTGTTATTAATTTATGATGAACTATGCCAACTATTTCTAGTAATTCATTAAAAAAATAAATCCATATGCCATTTCTTTGTCTCTTTTAAATTACGATTAGAAGTCAATGATCTAGATTAACAAATTTAAAAGCACAGTAGAACAAATGTGTTAACAGAGGTGGATGGTATACCTGCACCACGCCACAATTTCAAACCCAATACAACTGTGCAATGTTTTTACTTTATGTCCCCGAGCAAAGGTCCTTCACAACAAATGAGTTTGTTGAGAAAGTGATGGACGAACTATTGTCACGACAAAATTTTGATATAGAAATGATATTTCGAGAAATTGAAGGGACATGAAGAATATTTTTCAAGCACATAATTTAAGAGAGAAAAATACTAATAGAACCAGTGTGAGAAATGGAGAGCCACTACCATCACCAATGAGTAATTCATCGGTCCCATCATAAGGGCCATGAAGAGCTAGGTTAGCAAGATCATTTGTGACATGGTGTTGGCTCCACTGTCGAGTAGCCAGCCACCATCCGAGGGATCAGACGCACCAACAGCATAGGCACGGGGACGTGAGGGTGCAGTGGAGTTGTTGCGATTGTAGGGGGAGGCCGAGGTGGTATGGCAGATGGGAATTGACCACGAAAAACGGGGTATTGAGTTACAAAATGCCCGGATGCACGACACCATTGGCATTTTCCAAGAAAGGGCCGAGGAGTAGAGGATGTAGGATGTGTAGGGGTAGGTGGAGTAGGGAGTAGGGGGCCAGTAGGAGGAGTCCATGGACGATTAGGTTTATTGTAGGGTTTGGATGTGTAGTTGACTGTGGCTGGAAAGGGAGAAACACTAGTGTTGGATTTGTGTTTAATGGAGAGTTCTCGGTTTATAAGTTTCTCGTGCAATTCCTCGAAGGAGATGGGGGAATCCCTTGCATGAACTGAGTTGATGACATTGTCATACTCAGTATCATCAATTTGCTCGAGTACACGCTCAATAATATCCTTATGGTCCATGGGTCTCCCCAAGGAGGCTAAGCGATCAACACACGTCTTGATGTCCTGCATGTAGACAGAAATAGGGCGATTGCCTTTGTGAATGTTGCGGAGGTGTTCTTTTAGCTGTTTAATGTGGCCACGAGATGGGTTAGTAAAGGTTTTAGCAAGTGTGTCCCATGCAGCCTGAGAGGTTTTGGAGAGGTTGATGAGGGGGGAGACAGCCTCGTTGAACGTGCCACCGATGGCGCTAAGGAGGAGTTTGTCTTGTCTTAGCCAAGTAGTGTATGCAGGATTGGTTATAGTGGCATTTTCAACAAGGAGAGTGGCAGGAGGGGGAGTAATGGTGCCATCAACAAAGTGTAGAAGATCAAGTCCGGTAAGGCTGCTTGGAAATCTGCAGGGATGATTGGTGTCTGATAGTTTGATAATGTGAGTGAGAGATAGGGAGAGGAAGGGCTTGTTGGGTTCTGCGGGTTTGGGGATGAGGGCTGAGTCAGACATAGCCATGGATGAAAGCTTGAAAAAAATTTGATCGTTTGATCTTAGGGAAGGCTTGATACCATATTATGATTGAATGTATTTTGTATATTGATATGATAATCTCTAAGTACAATCAGTGGCAATATATATACTACTACAAGAACCCTAAGTTAATATAACTAACCCTAGAAGTATGGAATACAAACTACAATCTAGGAAGATAAGAATACAATCTATGACTCTAACGAATAGGCTGTAGAATAGCTCTTGCTAGGACTCAGTCTTGGAGGACTCGGTCTTGGATATTGCTAAAGGTTCTCTAATATATGTTAGTGGGGGATTCTGTGTCCTTTTTCACGTCAAGACAAACTCACTAACCATGGAATCTCTGAAAATACTCCCAAGCCTTATTTGTTTTTTCTCATGGAGTAAAAAATGAACCAGAAAAGCTAATGTGGGCCGAACAGTCAAATGCTGATTACTTTAAAGAAACGAGATTTCATAAAGGCGCCTAACTTCCGGAAAGAAAGACCGCGCAACATGCATGTGCAAGCAATCAGGTACTCTGGAGCGGCCCAAAAGTTTATCTCTACATTTGGAGTCTGACCCTATTGTCTTACAATATTCTTAGTTCTCTCATCAAAAGGACTTCCAAAGATTTTCACAGAACCATCACTTTTTGTAATTTTGTTGTAATGTTAAACCTGATAATTTTGCAGTACTGTCACTTTGTGAAGCTAAATGCATAATATGTGAAAGGATACTGTAAGCATAAACTGGCTATAATGACCTTGTCAAGTTCACATTTCACAATTCTACTTCTAGTCATTGGTCATTCCTGTTCAACAATTCATAGTAAGGTATCTAGTTAGGACTTGGGTATTCAACAAATATGCGTGGCGTATTGAGTGGAAAGAGTACTTTACTATATTGTGACTTGTGAGCATTGTTTAATCTGTGATCAGCAGCTATGTTACTCGGAAGCTTTAGTGTCGTACACATTAGAAGTATCCGACAAGGATATGGTACGCATTTTAGGTTCATATCCAAGCATCCAAGTCTCAGATACGAGTATGTGGCACAGTCACACAGGTACAGCAAAGTTGATGAAGGATTTGAGTAACCAAGATCAATAGATCAGGAACACATCCACTGCAGACTGTATAATAATCTGTTCACATATACGGAGTACCGTAGAAGTTGTTATCTGGTGGCATAGCAGAGCCATAACAGTTTGAGTGACACTCATTGCGCCTAACAGTATGACTTGGGATGTTTAAGGAGATAAGGCTACATAACCGTCAGAAGTTTGAGCAAGTAGTGAGAATAAAGTGGACTACAAGAAACGAGTACACAGTAAAATTGAATCAAGAAAATTTTTCATCTCATTCCAAGAACTTGAGAGTTAGTTATCAATGGAATTCACTGCTTAAGCTCGCTACAGTTGCAGCTTAAAAAGTTAGAGGTATTCGTTATACATAAAATTACAGGAAGCTAATCCTATGAGAACTCGTCTAACATACAACCTAATGAAATATACATGACCGAGGTACAGGGTTGGAAGTCAGTACTCATAAAAACTATGCCGTTGAGTTGTACACTCACTAGCTAATCTTGGACCAGTGATTGAATAACCTTTCCTGAATCTTGAGTTTACTTTAGTCCTCACCTCCACATCCACGGAGAACACAGCGCAAACTGGCCGGTGGTCAGAGAATCTCGATTCACAGCGAATATATGATAACTGTTCTATACCCTGCCCATGCCATAAAATCCTGTCACACCTGCAATTTCATTCTCAAATTGTTTAGTTCTTTCGTTGTTTTGAAACCTTATCTTTTAGTTTATCACTGTCTAGATTGTACCAGTCTATGGATTTGCTTAAAATAAAGGGTGAGAAAGGAGAGACAAGCAAAGTACCAGGCAGGGGTTCTTCGCTTCTTCTTGCTTTTAGTGGTCTCTCCAGCATACATGTCCGAATTGTGACAGTATTTGTAAGTTGGTGCAAACATAATCCGTCCTTCTTTCCATCCGCCAAACACTCTACCTGACTCTCTCTCCGTAATCAGCTACAGCGTAAAAATCAAACTAAGTAAGAACCACGGAGAAGGCCAAATTTTATCATGCAAATCACATATGTGAAAATTTCTGTCGGCATTTTTAGACACTTCGTATATTAGTAGCATTTAACAACTATATGCAATTTGAAAGCGATGCCAGGTGATACTTGATAGTTGCTTCTACACCGTATAATATAGCTACAGGATAATTGATCACAGCACTTTGATAGTTTGATGTACAAAATAGAGAGATAGCAAGCCTCTAGATGTTGGCTTGTTGGAGCAATCCAAAAAAGGGGGGTATGTAGGAGTAATAGCTACACATCTAAGTCTCTGGGTTTCCCCTCTTTTCTGTCAAGTCGAAAAACTTTTTTTTTTTTTTTATAATTAAAGGCATCTACTAAACTAGAACATCGAAAACAAGGGACCTTAGTCACACCTATGTTGAGGACTAAGGCTTAGTCGAATAGGAGCAAACCTGATCTTTCTCGAGGAGTGTATCCCAGTCACTTTCCTCCAACAGAAGCCTTGCTTCTTCATAAGGCAAAGACACGCGATAGTTAAGATCGCCAAACCAAAGGACGCGGCTGCAACGAAATTCATATTACAGATCAGAACACTTACATAGAGACTTAATTGTGAAGAGAGTAAACTGCTTTTGAAGACTATTAGATTACAAGCATACTCATGATCAATGATTCTTTCTGGTGCCTTTCTATCTGAATTCTTGCATATCTTGGGAAATTGCGTGCCTTTGAGTATCTCAGCTACATCTGTATTCCTTTTGAGCTCATCTCCTTCCTTCTCGCCTGAAGCCAAGTGAGAGCAAATGAAGCAAAAGCTAGTTTTGTAGAGTGTCATGCTAATTGCAATACATCCCTGCATAGTAAGAAGCAGGGCCAGCAGTTATAACTATATCCATGCTAATCTGCAGTTTGGAAAATAATTCTTGGCAAAAACATACTTTATTTCCGAGACACCCCATTATTCCTGTTCCCATAGAAGAAACTCTGACGTGACCAATGTATGGAATCAACTCTTTCCGAGCCCACACTGACAGAAAGAGGCCAACCATCTGTTTGCTAGAAATGAGGCGGTACTCTGCCAGACCAGGGTAGGCAGGTGTATCTGGTACAATGGCGAAGTATTCTTCAAAGCTGGTGTTGTATCGATGTTGGAAAGGATTGTCATGGATGCGTCTTGGTCTTCGCCTTTCTGGAATCATTGAATCCAAGCAACAATTACATGTTTTGACAAGGCTGCTATCTACTCTGAGATGCTTACTTAGAACTTTGAGATTAGGCTTCTGGAAAAAGTTATGTGATTTCGAGTCTTTTGTTAGCTTGGAACTAGGGCTTAAATCAGATGAGGTTTGCGGATCTTGGTGATGTCTGTTAAGCGCAAGGTTTATTAAGGCAAGCCATCTTGCTGCAGGCTCGTTGTCCTCTACCACCAAAACATTGCCTGCATTTAAAGGAACTATTTCTTGAAACCTGAAAGAGAAAAAGATTATTAAAGAACTATCATTAAATCATTCGAAGTACTTGTTATTTTGATGTGTTTATATATATATTCAACACTGCTATCAACCATACACATATGCAAGCAGATTATGATATTGTTTCTCTAGCAATCCAGTAAAGTTTAAAGTTATTGTGCTCCGGATTTTTCATGACACCGAGTAAGTGTTTGTTCATCCTGAAGTCTTGAACCATTTTTTTTTCTCCCTCTGACTTGTAGCATACCAATTATCAAATGAGACCGAAAAAGTTAAATTTTTCGAAATTTCTTATTGAATCACAAGTCTACACAAATAAAATGGCACAAAACTCTTGCAGCATACTGTCATCTGAGTAGCTGTACTTCTGTTACTTAGATTGTACACCAGTTTGTTAAAGAAGAGATAGCAAGTTAGTCATACCCAACTATATAAATGTCAGAGGACCCCTCAATATGCAAGAAATCATCAAGATTCAGTTCATTTGTAGGTGTCCTCCCACCCACATTCCATGTTCCGACAAATATCCTACATTTCGAAATGCTAGGAATTAGTTACTAAGCAAAAGTAAAAGAAAGTTTAAGTAGGAAATATCGGAAAAGAGCTCATAGGAACATACCGATAATCTTGATATTCCATAATAGGCGAAACAGATGATAATGATGACCCAAAGTTTGATAAGTCCAGCCCTTCTATACGAGAGCTAGTTGTTTCTCTTTCTGAGTAATGGAAAAAACAAACAAACAAACAAACAAAGGTTTAGTACATCAAGCAAACTTAAAAATGTAGTAGTTGATTAATATAGTGTAATTCTCCTGAAGAAATTTATTTATTGTCAAGAAAGATTTTTATCAGCACAATTCTGATTGTTGGGAAGAATGTGAAATTGGTAGGTAAGGCGGTTAGCTGCCTAAGATCATGTACAGCAATACACAGAACTTACAATCAAGGGCAGTTTTTGATTTAATATATCCTGAGTACTTAACAACACTATGTACAACAGACGAGCCAATGAGTTCTTGGCCTAGTAGTAAAGCCTAAGCTGTGGTGATAGTTATGTCAAACTTTCGAATACCCCCTTGGCCCCTTCCCTTTTGTAATCATCGTATTGCACTGTGTGGCTCATATGAACATTAGAAACAAAAAACTATGTACAATGGACGAACGATCATGACTTAAAAGATGAACTTTATACACGTTGTGGTATGAAAGACCAAGAAGATCGATCAGATGCCCTACCTGAGAAACTTTTTCTAATGTATGGATCAGAGTCGTCAAAACAGGCTTTTCTTCTAGCTGCCGTTTTCTTGTCAGTTTCTGTTCCATATTACAGATTCATCAGAACTTATACATAGGCCTAATATGTATATTCAAGGCACAAAAAAGTTGCAATTTATTTCTTCGTGGCTAACCTGATTCAGAAGTATCCTCGTCTGATGTTATACCATTGCGCTTATTGGAGCTGAATAACTTTGGGAGTATCCTTGACTAATATACCATGCACAGCCCGGGAAAAAATTGATTATGGTGTCGTAAATAGAGGGTCAAAAAGAAATTGTGACAAAACCAACCTTTTTTTTCTTCATGCTCTTGACAGACTTTTCGCTGCTACTGCCATCAAGGGTGTTTTCGCTGCAGCCGGAGGTGGATGGGGAGGAGCAAGAGCTGGCGGTGGGACTTGTCATTTTCATTGTTGTGTGTCTTTGTTTAGGCCTTGTTGAACAAGGGGAGGAGGTAGAGCTTGCGGTGGGACTTCTTCTTGACATTGTTGTGTGTGTTTGTTTAGGCCTTGTTGAACGTCGATCATCAACGTATGACATTGATCATCAGCAAATTATCCACCTACGTATATGTTATAATGGAGTATGTCTTTTGACGAATTCAGAGGGTTAAATTTTGGATATTGGTATTAATTGTCTAGGTGAGTGGCTAAGAATATATGACGTGAATATCCAAAGAAAAAGTGCCTCAAATGGGGATTCTAAATTCTTTATCTTAGAACGATTGGAAAATGTGACAAGTATGCGTTGATTTTCTTGTTTTTGAGATGATTTTCCTGATATTTCCTGGTATTTGAGCTCTTTGTTTATCATGATAATTTCTATCTTCAAGGCAATCCAAATGAGTTGAGGGGGAAAGGGGTTGTACGTCATAAAATCAGATTTTTCCGCCATGGCTTTCGGGAAGCTAAGCACGCACAATGTTAAGCGCTTCGCTTTCTCTATTTCTGCTTTCCCTTTTCCTACCGCCTACAACTTTCATCTTGTTACCTTGATAAACCTTTTTCCCTTATTGGTACGGTAAAAGGGAAAAATAAAAAATTCAAGTGCATATTTCACTTATTAAATTTACGTATTTATAAAAAAATGAAATAAATATAATCCTTTCCAAAAAAAAAAAACCTTATATGAGGTATGAAATGGGCAAATTATTAGGTACACCTGAGAGTACCTACTCTCATGTCTAACTTAAGGTACTTTTATTTATTTTTGAATTTGTTTTTTGTCAAAAAACACATAAAGGTACATACAAATATACTTGAGAGTATCTACTCTTAGGTGTATACAATAGATGTTGTATTAAATGTAAATAATTTGACTTTTTGAAATTCTTATTTGGCTTTGTAAGATCTATTTTAATTTCATTATTTTTACTTCTATTGTACAGTTTATGTCATTTAAGAAACATATTTTGTTGATGTATGTGAGTCATACCATCTGTCATAAATTGTTTCACACAAGATGTTTTAAAGGAATTATTAATGTCATTCCTTCAGTTCCCTCAAATTTGATTAAAAGTATGTAACCATTTATTGCAAATCACAATTGATTCAACGCATAGTGATTATTGCTAAGCCCCATTTTCCATCGTTTATGTCGTCTTTAATTCAAGTTTAAATTATAAACTACTTTCGGACCCGGCGATATTCGGGGCTTTGTAAGTTGTCATTGCATTAGAATTTTGTTATAGTCTATTTTATTCTAATTGAATAGTAGTAAATTAATTTTTACAACTTTGACAGTGCATACATCATATGTGGAGCATTTATCATCGGTAATTATCTTAAGAGAATGTGAATGAACACCAATCAAACGGTAAATAAGTAACGAATAACAGTAATGAGCTAGTAGCATGAAGTTAGCGTTACAAACACCAAACGAGGAAAAATCAGGAGTGCCTGAACAACTGAACAAGTTAATGAATTTGAGTACAAGTCGACTGATACATGCACTAATTAACCATATGATATAGCGGAAATAAACCAATGAGAATATTAATTAATTCCATCTCCGCAATCTATAGCTTAATGGTATACAATCTAGGTGTGTTTTTCGCTTCTTCTTTTTTTTTTCTTTTGGTTATCTTGTAATGAATATAATTATTCAGTGGAAACAGAAAACAAAGGTAGGTAGCACAACTAGGAAACAAGGGCTTATTCGTCGTCAGAGTAAAGGAGATATTTGATGAGCTTCTGGCAAACAGGCAAGGGACGATCAGCAAAGAAGCCTAGATTATTGGCGTGACGCTGGTAGGAGACGATGCCATTAGAGTTGGTGACGATGACACGAGAGCGACTTCGGCCAGGATCGATGGTCTTGCAGTTCTTCAAAGGGCTCCTGATCAGCACCACATCACAGTACTGGTCTCCGTGGTCATGTTGCACTGTGAAGGTGAACGTTCCACTCTTGTCCGTCACTGCACTGTCCTTGTATACCAACCTCGAATCGGATCTGTCCATGCATCGCAACTCCACAACAGCCCCTGTCATCAGTGACGAATACAAGATTTAATATAAGGCTAACCATTTTATTACTGTAATATTGCTTCAAGATTCTAACTTTCTTTTACCAATTTATATTGTCATAAATGTATGAAAAACACAAACACATTACTAATATTAGATTAATGCCTAGAAAGTTTGCAAGGGGTTACATTGTTTCCTTTGTTTTGTTTTGGGTTATAGGTAACACCAGGCAAAAAATAGATACTTCCTGAAGTTCAATTTAAGTGGAAAATACTGCTGAACGATTTTTTTTTTTTTTTGTAAGAGTACCCAATCTCGGTGTTCAACTAGACGATTTTGCAGCGAAAAAGAATTGATCGACATAGAGATTTTTATGAAGACATATACCTGGAATGTAATGTGTGACATTAGTCTCGAAACCACAGCGGCAAGTGTCACAGTAGGCTCTGCCGGAACACTTGTAAGGCTTAGGCAATTTAACACCCAAGGTGGTTGCAGCCAAAGTAGACACTAGCGCGAACAATAGCAACACTCCCCACCTTGTCATTTTCACTAATATTGGATTTGGTCAGTAGGAGGGTTAAGTGTAAGTAATAATAGTAAGATAGACAAAGAAGCTAGAGTGGGAGGGGTTTGGCCAGTTTATATATAGCATTAAGACATAAGATTATACGGAGTACTAGTATAAGATGGCAAGTTGAGTCGGTGGTAGTGCTCACATGGGTGTGATTGCTAATGCTGAGGGAAGGGGAGCTTCCTACTTAATGTCATTAAATCTAAGAATTGAGTGAAGTGTGATGCCGCATTAACAGACCGTATTGCTCGGCGTTCCCTACTCTTACGCCCTCTCCCTCGCTCCTGCCCTGCCTACATTTAATTCCCAAAGACCTTCATTTTTCTTCCGTCCCAAACAATTTTATAAAGCATAATGGAGTAATCTCATAGTTGTAGACCATTAAGAATAGACCGGATCCATACAGACCAAACAATCAGAGCCATAAACATGCATTTTGGACTTGAAACCCAAACGACCCGCTAATATATACTCCTCCATTCAAGACTAACCTTCTCAATTGACTTTTGACACTATTCGAAATCGTACTTTAACCATCAACAATAAAAAAAAAATCGAATATTGAACTTGAATACTAATTGGTATTTTTCAACGTAATAAATAAAGTTGTCTTGACAATATGTAGTGGTGGTTACTTTTAGGACTTATTCGCAACAAAAATCCATCCCCAAGGCATAACTGTATGGGTTTTAAAATGTGGCTTACAATGAGGTGACCTCATCCTAAATATTGAACATATATACTGCAGTTGTTTTAAAGGGCTATGCAGCTCGGAAAATTAGCTCCAAAATTGTGCTAGGTTAGTATATAGTTCAAGTTACTCCTTAACACCTTAATGAATAATGATACACACATTGACACAATTTGGATGTGGTCTTACTTAATCCGCTAACAGCCAACAGCTCAGATGCCGGTCCTTTGCTAATTTGTATACTTCGATGCTTAATATCTTAAGCAAGCACCGTGCGGCATGACAAAATCGCTTTCACTAAGCATATCTTGGGGGCCGACGAATCTATAAGATTAAAAGGTCAAGTATGCTGTTGAGTGTTGACATGCATGTGCATAGAGACCAAAGTAGCTAAAGTAATGGTCAAGTATGTCAATGCTTTTTTATTTAACGCCATTGATATAAATCTTGGCTCGGATCTCTATTATAAAGCCTAATCCGCCGTTGACTTGGATCTTGTAAGGCATAATAAATTCTCTGTTGAGATTTCAGACACAGAATTGCTTTTTGATTCATTCAAGTTTAACATTATCTATGCTAACATCGCTGCATGGGCATATTTATGACCGCTCTTACATTAGTGCTAATAGTGCGCACTCTTTTTTTTTTTTTTTTTCTACATTGGAACAACTAATATTGTTGGCCACATAACCTCTAAAAAGTTGCACGTCTGACCACTCAACCAACGTTGCTTCACATATGACCACGGGCCACCCATCTAAACTGATTAGATGAAGGTTATTAGTGATATATGCATGTATATGTGCATATGGCCATATAGGCTTCATTAAGTCGATAACTTAATCGGTTAATCCTTCATTTAGAAACCCAAAGTTCTGTGTGTAGTGGATATTTTTGGGCTGGTACAGTATTGATTTGGGCTGAGGCCTGAGCTGGATTTGATCAGCCAACGGGAAAGAGTTAGACATGTCCACCTTTAGGACCTACGGAGTATGACCAATGCAGTTGTGTACTTGTGTTTAGGCCCTAGCTAGTATACACTTGTGTTTAGGCCGTAGTAAGTCCTAAGTTCCTCACTCCTCACGGACTTTTATATACACTGGCACACTGCTGACTGCTCTGCAGCCTGCATCCTCTAAACTTTTTATGTGACACGGTTGGCCTAGTCTATAGTTTGGTCCATGTTTCAATGGAAATGGAAGATAAAGTCCTTTAATGCCAAATAAAACAAGGAGTTTATTGATACCATGAGTAATAGAGTATGCTTTTTGGTATTATGGAGAACTTGAAATCAAATGCAAACAACATTCTCATTGAAGTAATAAGGAAGATGACATATAACATATATATTTGACTATGTTCTAGGAAAAAGATAGTACAGCCAAATAACAGAAATTGAAGGATAAACAGTAACAAGATAGTAGTACTTGCTTGGTAAACAGACAACTTGAATCAGTCCTAAGACACAAATGTCCTTCAACTAATTCCCACTAAAAGAGAGCAAATTTCTTAAACTGACTAAGCACAAGGATAGTATGCTATGTTACCGGGACTCGGCTACAAGTATCCGACAAGGGCACGTGTTCGAGTGTCAGACTTGCCATTTTCTTAAGTTTACAAATTTTTTGGCTTGAAATGAAGTGTCTAAGTGTTCATACCCATGACAGAATTTTGAATGCCCGATACTGGTGTGTGCAGTATAATGAAGAATACGGGTAACATAGAAAATAAGCTCATAATTTGTTGGACTTGGTGGAAGTGGAAAGGCAACTTCTCTTTCGAGGAATACATAATTTGATAAATCCATTCACTTTCACCTCTGCATCCTCATCTTCTTCAGGTTCTTTTGATGCTGGTGTTGTTTGTAAGCCACCCTTGGCGCTCCTGAACAACCAATATTAATAACTACACTGGATGAAAATCAAAAAAGCATCACAAGTATATACTAAGTAGATATATTACATAAATTCGTACCTTTGCTCGTTATAGGAGGAAGACTTGGTGAAGAGAGGAGGGTGTGGGTGACCCTGATGATGAGCAAGACCAGAAACAGACCCTGAAGAATGTGTATGATGATGAGTCATGGTCTCTACAATGGTGCCACTGAAGTACTCTTTCTCTTCTGATTGTAAATTCCCAAACCGCGGATTCTCTGACATGTACCTTACCATTATCATGTCCTCATCTTCAACCTCTTTCGACACAACATGATCATCATCCGCGGCCTTGCAGTGGCAGGTTTGATTATCTCCTACTCTTATTTCCTTATGTATAGGATTACTTAACATACTAACTCCCCTAGTACTGCTTAGCTGGTGTTTCAAGCATGGAATGAAAGTGTTCCTCATATTATTGAAGTTGAAGTTCTTGTTGCCTTTCATATTCGCTTTGGCTTTGGCCTTGGTCCCCATAGATACTCCACCACATGCAATCAGCTGCAGGAGTGCTGTGTTACGCGTTAAGGCAGTTGAATGTGGATCACCATCCTCTTCAATCACAATGTCATCTTCAAAACGCCTCGACTCAGAAGGCGTAGTTGGCTTCGTTTGTTTTGGTGGTGGTGCTCCTGCTGTTGATTTTTCTACAGATGGTACTGGTGGTGGTAGCTTATCAGAGTTGTTTGAAGAAGTAGAAGGCAGAGAATAGCAGTCTTCTTGCTCAATTTGCAACATTAATTGGGAATCATCAGCACGAGTGTGTGTGTAGGTTGCATTTGAGCTATTGCAGCTCACCCTTTTTACATCTTCCTCCTCTTCATATTCGTCCATGTTGCCGTTTTGTTGACAGTTCTCGTCACCTCGTCCTTCACCATGATTAGCTACTTGTCTACAAACTTGTCTTTGATGTGCTACACTCGTCATTGATCCACTATTATCAGATTTAGCACGACCACTTTTCCTCTGCTGTCTCCCATTGTTTTGAAGCTCTTCTGATGTAAGTTCTGCAGGAAATAGTTATGTTACACTAATCACATTTAAAACTCTCATGATCTACTTCACATAAGTAGTTGTACAACAAGTTTTTGTCTGGAAGTATATAAGTAGTTCGTTCCAGTTTAGTTCATTTCAACGAGTTTTAGTTAAGGAGAAAAGGGCCTTAGACCAGGATTAAAGTCACTTATAATAGCCTAAGTACCCAGACAAGGCTTCAGTATAGAGAGGTCAAATAAGGTGATAAAAGCATCCACAAAGTTGGTCGATGCAAAAGTACTGTAGACCAGCGTTTCATTATAATAAAACAGGAAGTATGCATAAATAAACAGAAATTGAACTGACCAGAGAAGTCTCTATCTTGTATGAGCTCAGACCCTTTTAGTACATATTCAGATGCGTCCGAGGCATAGATGGCGTCATTCTCTGTCAAGTCATTCCAGACGTATCCGGTCTTGTAGCTCCTTCATTGGCATTAACATTGCAATTTTAATCATCAACAACAACACGCATTAGCATCATAGTATTCACTACATTCGACAAGTATGCGCTTCGCAAATTGTTGTACATGGGGGTAACATTAGCTAGAATATCACATGAATACATGATCAACCGCAAAGATGATACTCTAGTAGAAACAAAACATAATCTTCCATATATTACACTTGCATAGATATATTGTAAGTGATAGTGATGTGTATTATATACCTTTTACAGGACCAAGAATATTGACAAGGCATAGATTTCCCTCTCAGAACTGTTAGCCTTTCTATGACATCTGCATTTCAATCAAGGAACACACTCCATATTAGTATTACAAAATTACAACCACATGAAGTTACGAAAAATCAAATAATAAGCAGACAAGTAGTATATAGCGATGGTAAGCTACAAGTGCTAAGCACTCCATATATGAAACATATATATAGTACCTCTAAGGCGAAGGGGTTGGGTGGCTAAGTGAGAGACCTCGATGTAGTGCGGGTGTTCAAGTTGGCCATTTCTTGTAAGATAGTACACCACTTGAACCTTGTTGAACATCTTCACTGGTCTGTTTTTCGGGTGCTGTACGTGCTGCGGCTGCTGCTGCTGCTGCTGCTGTTGTTCGTGATGATAATTATGGTAATATTGACGATTAACGGCACCAGTTAGAGCTAACTTTGTTCGGTCTGGACTCGTAGATATTGCTTCTGATCTCCCTCTTGTTGATCTTCCTCCTTTCACCACATCCATTTTGGCCTCTACTATATCATGCACTACTCTTCATATAGCAGTAGCAATGCTGTAGTAGAGTAGTTACAGTCTTACAGAACAGAAGTACTCCTACTTATACTGACACTGGCTATGTTATGTATGGCCCTTCCCTGTCTTCCCACACAAGTTAATGAAGGGAGCATGAAAAAGAAATAACACAACCTCGTGCGTCGTATTTTTCTGGATTCTTTAGGAAGGGCATAAGTTGTGGGGGGTAAAACCAAATGAGGCAATAGGAGTTTTCAGATAGCTATGTCATTGAGATATAATTGCCAAAACTTTTTATCCTCTTCTTGGTAGTTGAGACATAGAGAGAGTTAATGTGTCCATTGTACGGAGTATTCATACTCCTAGACTCCTAGTCCTAGACCCCCACAAGTCCATGCTCAGACTCATTAGATAGATACTCTTGGAATTGGACAGAACAGAACAGATTATAGACGATATTTAACTTAGATTTGCGTATGTCAGCCAGCTTACGTTGTTTTCAAATTACTCAGGGTACTAAGGACATTTAGAACACTGCCTTGATGTCTCCCTTTTGAAACAAAAGAAACTAGACTTAAATTCTTGTAGAATTTGCTTTGTGTTCTTAATGGAGTAAATTGTTGTTTTGTAGAAATCTAACTTGGACAATTACTTTCGCAGACTTACTTATAATATTTGGCAAAAAGTTGATGCAAGAATTTTCCACAACTAAAATTAAAAGAGCATTACTCTATGCTTTTATTCCTTTTTTTTTTTTTTGTACCTAACTTCCTCCTATACACATCAAACTTTTAATGTTTCCCTCGTGTGACCTGCAACTCCATTTGATTGCAATGCCTTTCACCTCTTTTGCTTGTACTAGGTGTAGTGCTCTCACTATCATCAAGACATCAACCATAATTGCAACATATATACCAGAAAGGCAGAAACCCAAAGCAATTAACAGGTTCATAGAGTAACTAGTGATATTAAGAAGCAAACATCAACTTGCCAAAGCACGGTTCTTTCTATTTCTGTGTAACGTTTAGAAATTTGGGGAAACCTTCTTTAATTTTTCTTAAGAAATTTACGGGAACTTTTAAAACTATATCGAAATTTTAGGCATTCTTGGAATTTTTCAAAAACATTTGAGAACTTAACTTAATTTTGCAAGAAAATCTCGTTATGCACCTTAACACCTCCTACTTCTATAGTTCTAAGCTCCCTAAGCAGTAAGCACATAAATTGTTCAAACGACCAGACATAACCACACTTGTCTATAGGGGCCCAACCTCCTTACCCTTCGGTAACATAAAACAAGTGAGGAACATGAAGTGGTCAGTTCATATCCATTTAAGTGCAAGTAATAATTGGAGTCTCGAAGAGCCGAAGTCTTGTTAGACATATGAATAGATGACAATGTTGTTTAGCTTAAATCTACTGTGTAAGATGTAACATAATTACATGTAGTTCCGTACGAAAATATTACATCAACGGTTCTATGGTGTAGTGGTTAGCACTCTGGACTTTGAATCCAGCGACCTGGGTTCGACTCCCGGTAGGACCTCTATATCACTCGAAACTTCCCTTTTTTACTTTTAACTTCTTCCCATTCACTCATTTTAATTGTCAGAAAATTTTAGAAAGTGATGCACCGCAGGCAATAAGTCAACGTCAAACAGTTGTCACATCCCCCAATCTTGCAGACTGCAGCTATATATGCCTGCCATTCGTTGCATGCACTCCTAGCTATGGTGGTAGAGGTAAACTTGGTAATTGGTTTCTTAAATATTTAGTCTGAACATGAACAA
The DNA here is from genome assembly GCA_901111285.1 of Corrigiola litoralis. Taxonomy (NCBI): domain Eukaryota; kingdom Viridiplantae; phylum Streptophyta; class Magnoliopsida; order Caryophyllales; family Caryophyllaceae; genus Corrigiola; species Corrigiola litoralis. Next base: position 16,727 of record CAAKMY010042564.1, read on the forward strand.
GATAAGGAAAGCTTCAGGCCAAGCTAGGCAGATGCCCGAGCTCTATATGGTCTGTGTTAAGGGTACTTCTACAGTTCTACGTGCAAACTTGAAGTGCATGATGCGATCTGACTTTTGAGGAGGCCCCTACGTACTGTTTTATCAGTCATAGCACCCTGGGACCAAATAAATGATTTTACTTTGCTCTTCTGTTGCATTGCCCTATTCCCTGCCTTTCCTACCCTTTTTTGGCTAATTTCACAACAGTTGCTTGTCATGTCCATCCATTCTTTTACTTTTCCTGGTTAGTGTTAGGCTGATAAACAATCTAGTCCTATTATAAGGAATCCACCATTGATACCTTAAATATTGTCCTGAATTTTGATTGATCACTTCAGGCACTCGATCAATTACACTTACAAACGAATTCTCAAAAAAGAAAAGAAAAGAAGAAGTAAAGATCAGCATCCAAGATCAGCAGTTGCACCTAGTAAATCGACCAAGTAATTTCATGATCTCTACGACTCTACCCTTTTCAAATTGATGCTACTTCGAAAGTCGAGTGTGTCCTTAGCCAAATCTCACGCATGCAAATGAGAGAATTAATTAAGCTAATGAAGTTGACAAAGATCAAATATAAGAAAAAATTGAAAAGTGTAAACTAAAGCTACTAAATTTTAAATCTATCATTTTTTTAGAAATTCAACTTGTAGCTCAACAATACTTATCTCAATGATCATAAAAGCGAATAAGAAAAACATAAATGGCAGTTATTTACTAAAAAGATTACTTAATATATTTCTAAAGTCGAGATTATTTAAGCAAACATGTAACGTACGTTAACCATTTAGGTCAAATGGTGCCTTAAACTTATAAGAAATTTTGTGCGCATAGGCAAAACCGGGGTTTGTAATAGTGAGTTTATTTTATCACATTAAGTAATTGTGGTCTACATAGGTAGAAATATTAACCTTTTGGAAATAAAATGATTGACTAATAAGAAATACCCCTTGCATTGGATTTCGTGATTCCACGATTGTGGACGCCCTTTTGTATACTAGTCTCAATTATAGATTTATACTTTATATTGTTAGTATTTAGAAACATAATAGTAGTTTAATATCATATTACTATGATAATTTAATAGTTTTCACTCTCAAAGTTCTCTTCACAAGATTATTTCACAATCTGGCCATATAAAATTTTATGTTACTTGGTTTACTTTTCCGCGTTATTTACTATATGCTATTCTTGTATATTACAAACACAAAACAAAATAATCTAAAATCATAACGACTAAGTCTTTGTAACATAATTTAAACAATAAATCTATAAAACATAAAGAAAGTTTCAATAAAAAATGTAGCAAAAGGCTAATTATTTACAAAAATAAAAATTAATGATGTTGATTTGAATACATGGCATGTAAACATTTGAATGTTTGACTGGTGAACATTGAGCTAGTATGATGTGAAATATGATCTGAGGCAAAGATTTGAGTTATTTGCTAGTTTTTTTGTAAAAAGTGTCAACTAAGCTAAGCAGTACATCGCATTACGAGAAATATATAAAACTTTGACATGTTAGGACACTTGCTTTAATTTTATATATCCAAAAGGTTCAAGGTTTTCGTACATATACTATACATATCAAAACATTTTAGTGAGGCTTATTCATTCAATTTGTTAATAATTAACATTATAAACAATAATCTAACAGAACTTTTGAAAAACTAACGTCCGTCTTCATTAACGATATTGTATCTCATCTCATATCTCATCTTATCTCACATCTCCTCTAATACCTCGTATCTCATCTCATATCTCACTTTTCAATACATCACACCTCATCTCAATATCTCATATTTCATCTCAATATGTTATCTCATACCTCACATCTCAATATCTCGTTTCTCATTTTGTATCACGTCTCACATTTTATTTCAATATCTCATACCTCATCTCGAATCTAATATCTTATGTCATATCTCATCTCAAATCCAATATAGTATCTCATATCTTGTCTTATATCTCATCACAATATCTTATTTATGTTCTCGACATCTCATATCTCATATCTTGTCTCATATTTCGTCTCAACAATATCTCTCATCTCATCTCTCATCCCAAGATCTCAATATTTTTGTTTAATATCTTATATATAACATTTCAATATCCCATATCTCACAACTCAATATCTCGTATCTCGACTCGATCATATCTTATATGAATATCTCATCTCAATATCTCATCTCATATCTCATATTTCATCTTAATATATCATATCAAATCTCATCTCAATATCTCATATCTCATATCTCAATTTCTCATCTCAATCTCTCATATCTCATCTCAATTTCTTATCTCAATATCTCATATCATATCTCATATCTCAATTTCTCATCTCAATATCTCATATCATATCTCATATCTCAATTTCTCATCTCAATATCTCATATCTCATCTCAATTTCTCATCTCAATTTCTCATCTCAATTTCCCATCTCATATCTCATCTCAATATATCATCTCATATCTCATATCTCATCTCAATTTCTCATCTCATATCTCATCTCAATATATCATCTCAATATATCATCTCATATCTCATATCTCATATCTCAATATCTCATCTCAATTTCTCATCTCATATCTCATCTCAATCTCACATCTCGTATCTCACATCTCATCTCAGTTTCTCATCTCAATATATCATCTCATATTTCACATCTCAACTCAATTTCTCATCTCAGTTTTTCATCTCAATATCTCATATATCATCTCAATATCTCGTATCTCGTATCTCATATCTCATAACTCGTACTTCCTCCGTTCCAGTTTAAACTTCATACTTATTTTGCCAGTTTTGACTACGCATATTGGGAGCTACACCTAGAGCAAATAACACACCGATTTGATTTAAAGTCAAAAGGGATTGGTACATTGTTATGCAGAATAGAATATTTACTAAGTTTTACAACAAATGAGCATTTTATTTACCCCCGGTATAG
>CAAKMY010042574.1:0-12439 GCA_901111285.1 Corrigiola litoralis
GGGGGGGGGGTGGGGAGGGGTTGCCAGTCAATATATTGAGTTAATCATCACTGAACCTTATATTCACTATAATTTGTCCAGGGAATCGTGTCATCAGGAGTGGTAATTTCCCTCCAAACTTGGTGCATTTATAAAGGGGGCCCTGTATGTGTAGCGGTATTTCAACCTGTACAAACGATCCTTGTTGCGATAATGGCCGCTCTAATTCTTGGTGATCAGCTCTACTCTGGAGGGTAAGACATTCACTTGCTCATCATTAAGAACTTAACTTAACCTCTTGATAACCTCACCCTAATCCTAGAAGAAACTATGGGATTCGATAATTAAAACCCAGAACTGCTCTACGGAAAAATGGAAAATACAAAGTATCTCTTATGCGATGGTTGCGACCTACTCTGGAGCAGTGCTGTTGCGAAAATCTATAATACACGATGTATGTCGGAGAAACAAATGTCTATATATTTTTTTATTAAACTAAAATGAGCACATAGACAAAGTCTTATATGAGAATTAAACCCACAATGAATGGCGTTAATAAATTCTAAGTATCTGGGTTTACCCTTGCCTCCATTGATATGAAGCAATTCAAAGATAAATAGTGTAAGTATCTGGCGTGAATAAATATGTGTGAGTTGTCCAACAACTAGAAGTTGATGACTCTTGCTTATAAGTCAAGCTACTCCTCGTATTGTCTATGATAGGATGGAACCTCATCACTATCATTTTTATAAATCAATGCTTTCTCCATTGTATTTTTCCTGAACAAGTGATATTACATTCCTATAAACAAGCAAAATATGGAAATATGCCAGAGTTGACATTTAAATCTTAACTTAAATTTGCTGCAGGATCGTGGGAGCAGTTCTTATAACGCTTGGCCTTTACTCAGTACTATGGGGTAAAACAACGGAGTATAAAATTGCAGATCAGGAGACAGAGGAACAATTGACAAAGCATCTAATAGAGGGCAGAACAGAACCGCAAGAAGATTCTGTGACATCTGACATCCCATGAGATCAGAACTTTTGATATAAAATCCAAGGATGCATTATTTCAACTAGCTATAGAGAGAAGCTCAGCAGGACAGCAAATTATGTAAATCATATTTTGTTGTCTATATACGTAATACGTTGTGCTGGCTTGGCTTCGAAGCCTACGGTATCTGGGTTATGATTAGAGTCCTTCATGCATTACATATGCATTGTATATTAAAAATTTAATGGAGTCAGTTCGAGAATTTTCGACACTGATTAAAATCAGTACAGAAAATGTTTTTTTCTTCTTATTTTAGATGATTGGAAAAGGTTTATGTAAGTACTGCATAGGATTCGGAAGAACGTGTATGATCTTTGACGAGTAAACCACGCAATATTTGTAAATTTAGCACTAGAAATGCTCTTCCCTTTCTTGGCTAGCTGGGCACAAAAATTACATTCATGAAAGTACCAAATTTAATTTTCTTGTTTAATCATTCAAAAACTTCATAAGGGCCAATGAGCATTTACAGGTATCAAAATGGCTAGGAGAGCCCCTTTGATATTTCATTTCTTTTATTTGGATGATGTGTTTCCTTTGAGGCTTCAATGGACTTTTGCAGGCGGGATCATCGAACAATTTTCTGTATTTTCTGGACAGATTATTAATCTTGATAAATCTTTTGTGAAATTATCTCCCAATATAGGTGATGATTTGAAGAATGAAATGAAGGTCATTCTTGGTGATCAACTTGTCTCTTGGTTAGGCCATTATGTTGTTATTTTCATTGATTATGTGGATAAAAGGTCTAAGGTTTTTGAATTTGATCAGGATTTAATACTCATAAAGATTGTTGCCAATAAATTTTTACGGAAAAAAGTTTCTCTCTCCGCTTTTGAGAACTTCTCTCACTTCAAGTGGGTTCCTTTTAATAACCTTATTTCCTTGTCCTAACCTAGGGATCAGCTGCGCCGTCAATACTAGTATTAAATTTCATATCATTCTTTATGCCTCTTACATGTCGCCTTCTTCATGTCCACTCTCTCCCAAGCTTGTTGCATGAGCAAAGGAGTGCCACTTGGCAGTTCTTGTGATACGAAACTCTTAGTAAATGTCTCACGTTTTCCATCTTTTGGCTTGTATAGTTTTAGTATTATGGATTTTTAAAGTCTTGCTCTACACATATCCTTCCTACTTCCTTCATATATATAGTTGTCTTGGTCTTTTAGTTTTCTGTAGTTACGCGGTTTGTAGCTGGGTATACTATCTTTGGTCAGTCGTTATCACTTGCTCTAACCTTATGGCAAATTTTCATTCCTTTCTCTTTATTATGGGGGTGCTTTTAGACCCTCCTGCTCATAATATACATGGGGATGGTATCTTATGGAATAATACTGTGGTTGGATCTTCACTTGATGTTATTATTCCTGAGCGCTTGCAAGTTCCAGGAACCGTTGATTCAAGGTGGGATTCCAGGGAACCGATTATGGTGCATCGTATGTACCACTTTTTTTTTTTTGGTAAAATGAGTTTATTAATTATCATTGAACCATTGTACAAGAAGAGCACACACAGGGGAGGGACACACCCCATCACCAAGTAAACCAATACTCAAGGCAGCCTAAACAGACATCAACTGCTAACTAGGACACACCTCTCAGGAGGTTCAACCTAGAACAAACAAGCAACAAATGCTATGCTGCACAAAAACAAACATAAACAGACCCTAGGGGCATCTGCCCCTATTACACAGTTCAGAGAACAGTTTACCAGAATGATAGCATCTAGCAAAAAGACTCCTAACAATAGCATTAACAACATCATCAGTTACTCGAGTTTCCTTTCTGAAAATACTAGAATTCCGTTCCCGCCACAAAAAATATACTGTAGTAGCCAACATACACCAATAAAGTGCAGCCTTAGGACCTTTCTTCCTACAAATCTTACTTGCTATTTGCACTTATGTAGTCCAATCTGCACAACTCCTGGAATCACCCCACCATCTTAACAGTCGAAGCCAAACCTCTGAACTGAAACCACACTTAAAAAAGAGGCGATCAGGACACTCAGCTGCAACATTACAAAGAACACAACAATCATCAGAGATCAAATTCCAATTCTGCAGTCTGTCCCTTGTAACAGCTCTTCTCCAGAGAAATAGCCATAAAATGAAAATGCACTTAGGCTATGCACAGTTGCTAGCTGTAATACTCTTCCAACTCACAAGAGGGCCATTCCCCAATAACAACTTATAATACTTGCTGATAGAAAAACAACCTGCTATAACAACTTTGTCCCAGCTATTAGATAACTGAAGCACTTTACTCCTAACAGTGATTAACTTCCTAATGATCCAGGAAGCTGTGTTAGGAATAGGCATGCTCCAGACATCAGCAGCTTTCATATAATAGCAGTGCACCCATTTGACCCAAAGAACTTCCTTTTTACAACAGAGAGCCCACAACAGCTTGCAAGTAGCAGCAGTATTCCGGATAGACAAATTAACCAAGTTCAAGCCACCACTAGCTCTTGGCTGACAACAACTTTCCCAACTAACCAAAGCTTTCCTTGTAACTGAATCTTCCAAACTCCAAAGATACGACCTCAATCGAGCCTCAATATCCTTGATAACCTTTTTAGGGATAGTGAAAATCTGGGACCAATAAGCCTGAACCCTAAAAAGAACAGACTGCACCAACACTTTCCTGCCTGCATAAGAAAGAAATTTGGTTGTCCAGTCCCTAAGTCTACTAGTTATTTTCTCGACAAGAGGCTTGCATTGAGCTATAGAGAGTCTTCTAGCAAAGAGAGGGACACCTAAATATTTAAAAGGTAAAGCACCTTCTTTCATGCCCAGGCTATCCAACAAATGCCTTTTAATCCCCTCAGCAACACCACCATAATAAAGAGAGCTTTTCTCCATGTTGGCTCTCAAACCAAAAGAGTTAGTGAATTGCATGATTACACTATGAAGAGCTTGGACAGACCTGACATTACCCTTACAGAAAAAGAGCAAATCATCTGCAAAGCTCAAATGAGTGATACCCAGTTTTTTGCATCTAGGATGGAATTGGAACTCACCACCCTGCACCATCTTTCTCAGCAATCTAGACAAATACTCCATTACAATAACAAAGAGTAGAGGGGACATAGGATCACCCTGCCTCAAACCCTTTCTTGCAGAAAAAGAGGAGGTCATGCAACCATTGAGTAGCACACAATAAGAAACAAAGGTTACACAACTCATAATCCATTTGATAAAAATGACAAGATTACCCCAAAGCAAAGAGTCATAGGCTTTCTGTAAGTCAATTTTTACCATACACCTAGGAGACAAATTCTTATGAGTATAACCTTTAATCAATTCATGACTCATAATTATGTTGTCAAAAATATTCCTACCAGGTATGAAAGCAGATTGAGAGGAATCAACCAATGTACCCACAGCAACTGCAAGTCTTTTAGCTAAAATCTTCCCCATTAAGCTTATAAAGAATCCCACAACATGAAATAGGTCTGTACTCCTTAATTAAGGAAGGAGCACTAACCTTAGGAATCAAAGTAACAGCAGTAATGTTAATCTCCTTGTGCAAATAACCAGTCCTGAAAAACTCAAGGACAGCAGCTGTAACTTCATCTCCAATACAAGGCCAGGCTTTCTTAAAAAACACAGCATTGTAACCATCCAAGCCAGGAGCCTTATCATCCCCAATATCCTTTAAATCCTGATCAACATCCAATCTGGTAACCTCCTGAATAAGAGCTAATTGTTGTACTCTATTCAATTTAGGCCCCAAATTCATAACCTCACTGTCAACCATAAGATGCTCCTTAGTAGAAGTGCCAAGTAAATTCTTATAGAAATTCAGGATTTCTCTTTCAATATCAGAAGACAGAGTCAACTTTTGGCCAGATAAAGAATATAGGTGATGAATGGCCTTAAATCTGCTTCTATCTTTCATAACAACATGGAAGTATTTCGAATTTGCATCTCCATCCTTAGTCCACTGAACTCTGGACTTTTGCTTAGCAAGACTAACTTTAATCTTAGCCCACTTATGAAAATTCAACAAATCTTGCCTTTCCATATCAATTAACACCTGATTGAACTGATCTCTTTCTAACAGAGATTGAGACTCACAGAGCTTCTCCCTTGCTGCTTCCAGTCTATCAGACACACTGCCAAACTCTCTAAGCATTTAACTCTTTCAACTCAGCTTTGATACCCTTAAGCTTCTGAAGCACACAACTCATCTTATCTCCATGTACAGTTCTCATCCACACATTTTGAATTTTACTATGAAACTCAGGATGATCACAAAGAAAATTGAAGAACTTAAAAGGCTTTTTGCCTTTGGGAGTACTGCAAGGAACTGTGAGAAACTGAGGGCTATGATCTGACACTCCAAGAGTCTGCACATCAATAATAGCTGCAGGGTAAGTAAGCATTAAACCAACTGTCATTACCAAAGGCCCAGTCCAACTTGCAATACTTCCTCATAACACCACTTTGCTTGTTACACTAGGTGTAATGACCACCAATCCGCTTAATCTCAGACATAGAACAATCATCTATCCACTTCTGAAAGTCAGCAGATTCATGTGCAGTCACAGGGCTTCTATTCAACCTATCCTCATCAGATAATAGGCTATTGAGGTCCCCACAAACAAACCAAGGCCCTGGAATACTTAGCCTCTTAAGGTCATCCCACATACCACATCTTTGACTCAGTGTATTGTAACCATATAAGAAAGATGCAGAGGTTTGAAAACCTGTAGGCAAAGTAATGGAACAATGAATCATCTGAGCAGACTTGGACAACATAAACACCTGACATTCTCTAGGATTCCACAGCAACCATATTCTTCCCCTTTCAGCCTTATCACAATTATTATCATTACACCAACCAGAAGGAACCATGTTACTAGGGACTCTCCTGCCACAAGCTACCTCTACTTTTGTTTCCAACAAAGCAACTACACAAACTTTATTCTGTAAAACTCTTTTTTTTTGTTTATGAGGCGTGCACATGCCCCTCACATTCCATACATATATCATTCTATGTAACAGGGGGTACCAGAGGCACCTGAATGTTTAACAACACTTCCTATAGTACCAAACTCAAAGGTACGACTCACCTCTGAGTCCAAAGGAGAAAAAGTATTTTGCAGATTTAGCCCAGGGATCATCACTCTGCTTTTTGGCTTCTCCTTAACCAGAGGTTTCAAAGGCTGTGGCTCCAGTCTTGCTTCCTGAGGAGTGGTAATAGCTTGGGGCTTAGGAACCCATACCTTCCTCTCAGGTTTCTTAAGCTTCTCCACATCCTTAGGTATCACTTCATCAGTACGCTTCTTCATAGCTCTGTCTAACAGATTGCCACTGTTGCTCCTCACAGTCATGACCATACTTCAAACACTTGTTGTAATATTGTGGCCTCCACTCATAAACAACCTTTTGTTAATAGACATTCCCCTCAGGATCCTGGATATCAATCACATCAGGCATATCCTTTGTCACATTGACTTCTATCAGAACCCTAGCAAACCTGAGCCTCGATTGTTCTTTGGTACGTTGATATGCATACAAAGGGTTACCTATGACACAAGCAACCCTACTCAGACTATCCATAGACCAACAAGTCACAGCTAAGTTAGGGAATTTTATCCACAGAGGCATAACAGTCAAGTCCTCTTGAGAAAGATCAAAACTTTGCCTCCATTTACAAACAATAACAGGTTTGCTATTAAAGAAATAAGGACCATCAGACAAAATTTCATCCCTTTCCTCAGCAGAAGACAATCTTACCACAAAATAACCGCTATCATAAGCAAACAATTCTGGTTCATCCATAAAACACCACTTATCCTCAATAAATTTCTTTATATGAGAAATATAGGGTTTCTCACCTATGACTTACAGGATGACAGAATTCTGCCGTTTCTCCTTCTCCCGAGTAACATCATCCTTGTCAAGCAAAGCTCGTGGCTTTTGGTCAACTAAAGTTGGTAGAACGAACTTCAAGCTAAGCCCTTTGTCATGTCTCATGTTATCCTGGTACTCAAGTTGTGGAGGTGACTCAAGGATGAGTTTTCTTTTTACGTGAGGATTCTCCGTCTCTCTGACAGTCTCATTCTCTCCGACAATCTCCTGGTCCGAGTTGAGGTTGGTCGGATTTGGTATACTTTCTATAGCCTTTCCCTTTTTCTTTTTCCTTGCCATTTCCAAAGTTTAGCTGAAAACCAAGCTAAACCTAAGAAAGATAAGGTAGAGAGAAGGGAGAGCTTATCTCTCTAGAAAGTTTTTAACATACTCAAATGTTTCGTATGTACCACTTTTTTCTTCTTGAATGTGCTAATCCTAAGGACTGCGAGGATGTGATCAATCATGGGGCGCTGTCAATTTTGGGACGACTAATGGTTCTTCGCCAAGGCTATTGGCATAATGTGCCCCGTAATCTTAACTTTAACCTTGTCACTCTTTGGATACAGGTTGAAGGATTAGCTCTGGGATTCCTGCATGCAAATATCGTAGGTGCTATTCTAGATCATGTTGGCGAGGTACTGCATGTGGATGAGTTCAACCCTGATCTCAATTTTTCTGCTACCATGCGTGCTCAAGTCCGAGTTGACCTCTCCCTACTGTTTATTCCAAGTTGTTTTCTTCCTGTTTCTAGTGATAGGGTTGTATGGGTTTATTTTCGATATGAAGGGGTGTTTCACTTTTGCAAAAAGTGTGGTAAAGTGGAGCATGCAACCTCTAATTCTCGCACCCCAGATTATGTGGCTAGGCGTGGGATATTACGTCGTTTTACTGAGTTTGAACATGAGGCGTATAGAGTTATTGAGGGACCTCAGGGAATTCCTCTTTACACTAATATGATTCGTGGTTTACCGAATATTGATCGATATTGGAACATGCGCCTAGTTTTTTGGGTGGCTGATGAGTCCTCTAGTGAGATGCAGGTTGAAGAACAGTCTGGCACTAAATAGGATGGGCCACAGCAGGTTGAGTCACCCCCTCATGGAGCTCCTCTAGCCCAACCTTATGTACCTAGCCCAAGCCCAGATGATTTTAGCCCTAACTCTGTTTTACAGGGCCCAAATGCAAGGGTTGGGTGGATGCCCCACTCAACAAGTTATTATCTTAATCATCCTCCTATGGTGGTGATGGGCCCAGGATTCGGGCCCAGGTATGCAGGTAATGAACCGGATAATGGGCCTCCTCATTCTAGGCCTCCTGGTGGTAATGCGTCTGGAGGGTAGAGGATGGTTGTACCTGAAGCTCTTATATCTGGGGACTGGATAATTGAGGAACTTCCGATGGGAAATCCTCCTATCTTAGTTCTACTAAACGTGCTTTTGTTGGCATTAGCATTGCATATAGGACCGAGGATTAAGACACTGCAGGCGGTGCTTCTCCACAGCCTAGGTATCAAGCGGGTCAGGTCGTTCCTTCTCCAGAACCACCCAAAGCTCCATGAATGTTATCTCGTGGAACTGTAGGGGTTTAAATAGCCCTGATACCCCTACGATACCATACATAAAGTGGATTGTAAACACATCTCAAGCTTTGTTTCTTTGTCTTTCTGAAACTAATTAAAACCTCATGTAGTGAGGATTTATGTAAATTAGGGTTTGGGGGGTTCCTTTTTGGTGTGGTGTGGATGCCGATGGTACAAAGGGGGGTTTACTTGTCGTAAGCTTTTGTAATGTGGAGGTCTCTATGATCCTTTCCACTTTTAATGTTGTTGCTTGTAAAATAGTTGAAATAAACAATAGTTTTTGGTATATTGTGTTCATCTATGGCGCTACTGACCTGTCTAAGCGAATGCAAGTTGGGAATTTTTATCTACCTTTTTGATAGGCAAGACTGATTGTGCGATACTAAGGGATTAGAACCAACTGGAAGCCCTTGGTGATAAATTTTTGGGTAGCTCAACATTTTCTGGTTGGTCCTCGTTTGTCTTTTGGCGTTTACAGCACCAGTAGGTGGAGCGACCCTTTCTTGGTCCGCATTTCACTTGGACCAATAATCGTCAAGCATACAACTTGATAATGGAAAGGTTAGATCAAGCTTATGCTCAATCTTGTTGGTGTTCTAAGTTTCCAGATGCTATAGTTATTCACCAACCTAGTTTAAGCTCGGATCATGTTATGATCATTCTAAAGTTGGATGGTAATGTCCGTTCTCGACCTGTGCGCTCTTATAAAATGGAAAATTGGGGCCTAGAGGCAAAGGATATTCAGGATTCGGTGAACACTAATTGGCAATGTGAGGTTCGTGGCTTTGCTATGTTTATCTTGTCAAGGAAATTGGAGTGTATTATGAATCAAATGAGGGATTGCTGCTTGTCTAATAAGCGGGCTTGGGGTATAGATTGGAATACTATGAATAATGAGTTGTTGGATTCTCAAAATAGTATATCTCATCCTGGTGATCGTATGTTTGTTGATGTATACGATAAATGGATTACAAGGGCAGATATTGAGTACAAGTTTTGGAAACAACGCGTAAAGATTCGTTGGCATGCATTTGGTGATAGTCACTACCGGATGTTCTTTGCGGCGGCCAAAGCTAAACATGCTCAGTCTAATAGGAGGATGATACATGATAATTGTTTGTGGTATTCAGATGAGGCCAGTATATCTACGTGCTTTCAAGTGTATTTCTCTAAGTTGTTTGGCTTTGACGTGGTTGAATCTACCCCTACATGTCCTTTGATACTTTTGGACTCGCTTGTTGTTAATAAACACTCTACTACTGAGGCTACACAACTGATTCAACCAATTCAGTTATCAGTGGTAAGGCAAGCTTTGTTTAGCATGCATGTTAATGGTAGCCTAGGATCAGATGGCATTACTTCAGATTTTCCTCAGCATAATTGGGAGTTCATTTATAAGGATCTATTTGAGGCGGTTCCTCAATTTTTTGTTAGCAGTCACATGCTTCGAGAGTGGAATAGAAGCTTAATTACCTTGATTCCTAAGACTGATCGACCGCAAGCCGCTGCGCATTATAGACCTATTAGTGTATGCAATGTGTTGTACAAGTGTATTTCAAAATGTTTAGTTAATAGGCTTAGGCCCATCCTTTTGCGAGTGGTTGATCAATTCCGAAATGCCTTTGTTCCGGGGTGGCTAATGTTAGATAGTTGTTTGGCAGTGCATGAAATCATGGCGTTGATTAATCGTACTAAACGTGGGAAACTTGTTATGTGGCTCTCAAAATTGATATGAATAAGGCATATGATCGAGTGAACTGGGATTTCCTTCTTAAGGTCCTTCAAGTTTTTGGGTTTTCTTACTCCTTCATCCAGTGGTCGTGTTAAACAGTGTGTTTCGACAGTTTCCTACAAAGTTTTGGTTAATTGTATGCCTTCGGAGACGATTACTCCCACGTGTGTTTTGCCCCAAGGAGATCCCTTATCTCCGTTCCTTTTTGTTCCCAGCATGAAAATTCTTTCGCACTTGTTATGTTTGCATGAATCTAAAGGTAATTTTGCATGTACCAAGGTGTCAATAAATGCTCCCTCGGTTTCTCACTTCTTTTATGCAGATGATGCAATTCTATTATTGAAAGTTACAACTGCGGCTTGTCATAATGTAGTAGCTATTTATGTAGTCATTTTGTTACATGTCCGGGGAGATTATCAATATTAGTAAGTCCTTTGTCAAGTTTTCCCCAAACACTCCTCCATTGGTGCGGGAGTCATGCAAACAAATTATTGATATTCAAGAGGTGCCTAATTTGGGTAAGTATCTTGGTGTCCCTGTGGATATTTGTGGGACAAGATCCAGTCATTTCAACTTTATCATTGATTTGGTTCTCCAGAAGATTAACTCGATCTCGGAACAAGTTTAGTTTTTAACAAGCGGGAAAATTGGTTTTGATAAATTCAGTGTTGGTTGCTTTATTTACGCATATTATGTTGGTATTTCGATTACCATGTGCTACAGTTGATAAACTCAATAGCATAAACCTTCTTGTGGGCTAAGAATGGACAGAAAAGCATATATTGGGTGCGGCAATCAGTGCTTCAACAACCCAAGGGTGTGGGTGGACTTGGTATTCGTGACATTAGGGCTTTTAATTATGCCTTGCTTATGATGCAAGCAAATAGGCTTCTTCAACATCCACAATTGCTTATCTCTAAGGTTTACAAAGCTAGGTATCGAAGAAGTTTTTGTTTATTGCCCGAGTCTAGGGTTGCTAGCCCAAGGGTTTCTTCGAGAGCTTGGAAAGATATTGGTAATGGAATTACGCTACTTCGTGGTGGGATGTCATGGAAGGTCAGTTATGGTTCTCAAATTAGTATCCTTGATCCAAAGTGGAATCCTAAACCGTTGCATGCTTTGCGGGAGGATGTTCCTTTGAATAATCTTGTTAATATTAAGGTTTGTGAGCTTATTTTTTCATCTCCTAACAGTTAGCAACGTACCAGGGTCTTCAGGTTATTGAAGCCAAGTTGCGCGCAACAAATCCTTGCCAGTGAGCTACCTATGACTACAGAGGAGGATTACTTACTATGGCAATATACGAAATCTGGTATATTTTATGTCAAATCAGCTTATCATTATCTTATGCAGGACACGGATCAAGCCTTACACCTTCCGGACACTTATCAACATTTTTGGAAAAAATTATGGGCGTCATCTTTATTTCTAAAGTGGAAGTTATTTATATGGAAGCTTTACTTTGGTGCAATTGTGGTTAAAGGCCGGTTATCGGATCATCATTTGGATATTACCACTACTTGTTCATTTTGTGAGGGTCCGAAGGCGACTATTGATCATGTCTTTCGATTTTGCAACCTCACTCAGCAGGTTTGGCGTGATTCCCCTTTGCGTATTGACATTCAAGCTGGGAGTTTAATCATATTTAACATATACATGATTGATATTATTGTGCATTTGTGGAAAGTAGATAGTTCTCACTATAAAACTGCGATGTTTGTCGGCACCCTATGGTCGCTTTGGTGCCACCGAAATGAGATTTCTTTGGCAGGGGTTCATCTCAACCCGGCCTGGATTAGTATTAATGCCTCAGAAGTAGAAAATCAATCTCAACTAACTATGCAGATCGAAAATTGGCTAAAAACTGGGGCATTATGGAGTATCAAGAGTAGCCTTTGGGGCTGTAGACACCCCAATGTGTCACATTGTCAAATGCCCAGTGATGATAACTAAACTAGGCAATGTGCTTGGACGAACAATCTATCTTACCTGCGACCGGTTTCACCATCCCGAGCCATAAACACATTCATTCCACAAAAATACCATTATCACCATTCTATGACTAAATAGGCCCGAAAATATGCGTAAGCCGTATTTTCAGCCTATGACTGACTGAGCCTGCATCACAGGCCCAAAATCAGTAAAATCAGGCTTTTATCACATTTCACATAAAAGCCCGAAAAAGTCAAAATAAGCCTCAAAACGCCAAATTGGGCCAAGACTGGACCTA
>CAAKMY010042577.1:0-10294 GCA_901111285.1 Corrigiola litoralis
TAAATCTAAATATCACTTAAAATAAAATTGTTTTAGAAAAATATATTATAAATAGATCTACTTTTGATGTATATTTCAAGACGAATATAATGATATAAGTAGCATAATTTTCTAATATATATTGTCAAAGCAATGATCAAACATAACAAATATTATACCCTATAATCAAATAATAAAACACATTGTCTTGTTTATTCTAATAGTTTGGCATTCTCATTATCTCACAGTTCTGTAAAAAAATAATAATAATAATAAATAAATAAATAAAGGAATGTCGCAGACAGCCAAAAGTAAATTCGGTGAAAGAAGTCTGGATACAGCTACACAAAGCCTCACTAAAGCATTTCAAAGACAAAAAAAAAAAAAAGAACTCACTACAGAGAGACAGAAGCAAATAAGTCAGCAGCACAACCACGATGTTGTGAATGAATCAAGATTGTATAGTAATACAATTTACATAGCACGTTTTCGGAAGGGAGAAGTTCATTCACTACTATACCCCTCAACCACTTATAAATGCAAGTATGCAACAACCATGCGTAAGACCATCAGATAACCAGAATCTTGTGCCAACAACCTATTATTAAGTTGTTACTTATTTACTCGGGCAGTTTTCTCAGGCAGTTTAGTAACAAGATCTTGGGGAACTCAATGTCCACATCAGGCTCTCTTTAACAAGTTAAAATGTGCAATTGCGTATCCCTAATTTCCAGTAGAAAAGCACTCCACAATCCACAAGAGCAGATTGAGATCAGGAGTACAATAGCTCACTCCAATCTCTCAGAACCCACTTTGCAAGTGGTGATTAACAGTTTAGTCCAATTAAAATTGCCTAAAGAAATTATAGTATTAAAAACTAATTCTGAATCTAGATCCAGAAATAGAGCAAACATGATTTATGATTGCAAAAAAAAAAAAAAAAACACTTGCATACATGGGCTCATTATCTGTTAGACCAAAACTTGTATGGCAGTCTACCAACTAGAACCCCAGCATGACATTCTAGAAAAGAATTAGCAAGATCAAAGAAAATCAAGACTTTCAGCATAGAGCAATCCCTTAACTACTCCACCCTGATTTTGTACTTGTGTACATGACAAAAAGTGGAGGAAAGGGAGGAAAGTTAAATTGTAAATGACTGACAAATAAATAAGAAAGTGAACTATATTGATCGACCGAATGTTACTTCCCTGGCACATAAGTACATAACTAACTGTTCCCAGATGTAAACAGATACTACATGAGGAACCATTACACAGAGCAATATGAGAACCACTCTATAAATAGATAAATGAAGCAATTCTCGGAAATCCAAGACAGCTGATTACTTGACAGAGATTCGCTGAATCTACACTGTTACTCCTTAGAAAACCGTAAACGGTACAATTGGTCGAATACAACATCTAGATAAGAATTTTACCTGCATTGGAACATCTCACAAAATGTGAGCCAAGCTTATCTACCTCCATCTGTGCATCCTCCACTTCATTTTGAGGCGATGAGCCGTCTGTTTGTAACATTTGCACTTTCTTAAAAGATACACTACCATTTCTTGGAACCTTTCCCGCCTTTCGTTGAATATGTTTTACGTCAGACCCTCTCACCATTGCAGCAGAACCATTTGCTGTCCCGTTATCCATCCCCAGACACAAGTCTTCTGTTGCTGACCTGGACAAAAGATAGTTGTTCCTACATGAGTCAGTTTCGGTTCTCTTTATCCAGGAAGGTGACCCAGAAGCAGTGGAAGCACCTGAACATTTCAAAATTATCAACCACAAGTTAGCAAGCCATGCTCCATCTAAAAGCAATGTATTTTTCTCAACTTACAGACAGGGGAGAAAAGCATCAACCACGAAAACACACATTTAGGGTTGGTTGCAATCAGGAAAAGTAGAAAAAGTGACCATGAAATGTAATACTACCTCCTCTTTCAAGTGATCAGCCTCATTTGACTATTAACAGCAAGGCACTGTTCAAATTGTCTACATTTACATCATCTTATAGGCAGCGGAAGAGAACATCAACCGTAAAAACCATGTTTAGAGTTGATTGCAAATGACAAGTTAAAGAAGTGACAATGAATTGTCATACTACCTCCTTAAAGTGACTAGCCTAATTTGACTTCTATGGTAAAAGGCTCAAAACTTACTAACTGTTACAATTATTTTGATTCTCACATATGGTAGAATTGCAAGAATATCAACCATAAAAGGTTTTAAAATAAATTTACTAACCAAGGAGATGGATTAGGTAAGATTTACATGAAATTTCTTAATATGTATCAACCTAACTATCTGTGTAACGCTCATCTCTAAGCCTGATGATCCCTTACAAAAATGAATATAAAAGTAAAATTCATAGGCCAAAAAGAACGGGAAATCGATGCACATCAAACCCTCAAAGCAAACATGCTCCGTATAACTTATTGTATCATTTTGAATACAGCAAAGTGCAGATTCTTAGCTACTACGTGTGCGAAAGCATTTCGAACAGAAGTGGAAAGCAAAAGGCAAAAGTGCAAGGAAGTAGAAAACAGGTCGGAGCTTTGAAAATCATAGTTAAGTACAAAAGTTTTATTAATTGCCCCTGATATACGAAAGATAGTCCCCAAGTATGTAACGAAACCAGCAAGACAGTATATATGCATCCATTATCGTATCAAGAAAAAGCATAGAAAGTAAAATCGCTGAACAATAGCTAACCAAAACAATCCACAAAGAAAGCATCACTCCAAACGTACCCTTTCCATCACCAATCAAAGACATAAATTTTTCTTTATAAATCACAAAGAACTACACAAATAAAATAACTCAATTCAACTTAAATCAACCAGGCATACTATAAACCTCATACTAACCCAAAATCCAATCTTCACATACATACATACATAATGAAAATAAAAAAAGCGATAATCACTCACAATTCACAAATCAAATAAACTACATAATCAAACACTCCAATATGACTCAGCAATAAGCTGTATTCATCAATTTAGAGACTTTAAATAAAAAAGAGTTCAAACTACGAGGAATAGCTCGTGTCTTTAAAGCCCCTTTTCCCCAATAACGAGATTAGGGGTTCGATTCTCATCTGCAACTTTACGTGCTCCTTTCAAACAAAAAAAATAATAACAATAAACAAAAACCAAACATATATAACCAATTTAGACACTTTAAAAAAAAGAGCTCAAGCTACAAGGAATAGCTCGTGTCATTAGAGCTCCTTTATCCCAATCACGAGATTAGGGGTTCAATTCTCATTTACGACTTTCCGCTCTCCTTTCAAACAAAATATATACAATAATAATAAACAACAACTGAAACAAAAACCAAACATATATAACCAATTTAGAGACTCTAAATATAGAGCTCAAACAACGAGGAATAGCTCGTGTCGTTGGAGCTCCTCTACCCCAATCACGAGACTAGGGGTTCAATTCTCATTTGCGACTTTCACACAAGAAATAAAGAAACAAATTACTAACAACAGTAAACAAAAAACAATCACCTCTATGACTAAACAATGAACTGTACTCCTCCCTTTTCCCCGACCCGATATCGGGTTCTCGACTTTCCCCTTCATTCCCACACACCCTACCCTCCGACCCCATCACCCCAACTTCCATCACCACCACCTCATCACCCCAAACCCTATAAACCCTACAAAACCTAGAAACCCTAGATCGCCTAGAGTAAAACAACTAGAAGCTTCTAGAAACAATAACAGGTAATTAATATGATTAAATTTAGGAGAGAGAGATATAAAATGAGGTGGGTGCGGCGAGAAAAAGTTAGGGCAAAAGGAAAAGAGAGTGAGTAGGATAAGTATTTATAGTTTTCGGGAAAAGGGTGGGGAATATTCCGGCAAGGGTAGGGAAATTACGGGTTTGCCCTTGTACACGTGGAGGTAAGTGGGGGGTATGGTTGGGGATAGGTGGGGGTTGGAGGGGTATTTTTGGGAGTTCGGTGGGGTTTTAAGTGAGTAGGGTTTGGCAAGTGAGGATGTGAGGGGGGTTTGGGTTGTGTTAGTCAAAGGGAGTGGATAGATTACTGTATGGAGTTACGCTTTTGCCCTTGATAATTTTAGGTGTGGATTGGGTTATGTTGTATAGGCCATAGGATATACTTTTCAGTTTTCACTTATCTTTTTTTTATGATTTTTTTTTATTTAGATTTTTTAATTTTCTATTTTTCTAAACTTTATTTTTTTAATATTTTCACTTATTTTTCTAAATTTTACTAGTTTTACTTATCTTGTCAAACTTTTCGCTTATTTTCTAAATTTTATATAAGTTTACTTATTACTTATTTTCTAAGATTTATTTATCTTTTGAGAACTTTAATTATTTTTTTTGAAAATAATAAGAATAAGGTGAGGAGGACATACTCATAGTCAGTCGACACACTCATGAGTTTCAGTCGTGTCAAAAGTCTTGTGATATGAGATAAATTAATTTTTCAAAAAGCCGTGAAAGAGGACTTTTGTTAGTGTAACAAACAGAGTTATGCTATCTAACAGAGAGATATAAATATTTGATTTCACATGGGCTAAGGGTGTTTTCGGGTTTAGGGATACGGGGTTGGTGGAGGGGGGGCTGGTAGGGGTGGGGTTGGGTGGCGAGGGTAGGACAAGGGATAAGAGATAAAAGAGGGTGGGTTTCGGTCATGGTGAGAGGAGAGAGAAAATAGGGAAGTTTGGGTCAAAGTTTGGTTGGGAATTTAGGTTGGTGGGTTAAAGGGACTTTTGTTGTTAAAAATGACCCGAAATATGGATTTTTCTTTAATTATCCAAAAAAAATGCAATCAGCAAGCAGAGGATAGTCTACAGATTTATCAGATCGACGATGAGAAGTCTTCACATTTCTGACCACATAGTTCAGATTTTAGGAGATTATTAGGTGCTCTAAACAGATGTTCCTTGCACATGTCGGAATTACACAAACTTATTTCTGCATCAGTTTTGCATAGAAAACAGATGTATAGGCTTCATGAGTTCAATATAGTACGGAGTACTTCTTTTTCGACAATATAATGATACATTTTCTCAGGTCTGATACTCGAACAGAAACACATAAACATGACTTCTGCAATCTTGCTTAGAAAAATCTGTGTCACACTCACTACTGTAATTAGACCAGAATACTATTAGACCAGAATACTATGAGGGGATCCTTCAAATGCAGATTATGATATGGGACACTTCATTACCAAAAGTAACTTAGATAAAGGAGATGCAATATCTAAAATATAAAGACCAAACCCTTTTCGTTTAACACTTTTTTGCTAAATCAAATTCCCGGAGAAATTTTCAGAAACATCAACCTCAAAACAGATAATTGTGTTAAATAAACTTACAAGTAACAAGATTGTAGTCAGCAGTAATTAATATTAAGCAAGCGAGGAGAAAAAGAGGATCTAAACTCATAATTTAAGTAGCTTGTGGCCGAAAAGTTGTCTGCGAAGTTCGTCATGTAAGGGTACAGAAGCGAAGTAATATGTACAAAAGCGAAGAAATCTCGATCTATATAAGAATTTTGCACTTGTATAATCAACCTTTTAGGCTAAAACATAATTGGAGGGAAACAACACTCAAAGAAGTTTCTACTTTAATTCGTACTCCAAAGTCCAAACAAATGAAGCAACAACGTACATTCAATTTCCATGTTTAACTGCTACAATTTTCAATTCGAAAACAAACGTAAAGCATCATAATTCAGATAAGCACATACTACAAACAATAACAAAGATGATGAAATGTTAATAAGATTAGACTCTCTTAGTGAGGAGTGAAGGCCACCATGGGAGGCCAACACCATAATGTACAAAACGTGGTCGAAGTCCGTGCAGTATTGGTTTCAAAGTTTTCTTCTTCAAATTGCATTCAGCAAATTGAGACCAGAATTTCACCAACAGGGTGTCAGGATCACATGGGTGAAAAAGCACAGCCATTGAGTTTAGACATCCACGCTTTATATATTCTGTGAGATTGGAATCTTCAGAAGTCAAATCTTGTAGGTAAACTGTAAGCTCCAACGACCACTCACAAGTGTCATAATTCTTCAGCTCCCAAAGCTTGATGCTGTAAGTAGTGTTATGTGGCTCAACTCCGACATCAATTATATTCTTAATGTTTGGCGTAATCCTGCGTGCAGTGTACTGTACCATCCTTATTCGTCCTCCGTAAACGCTAAAGCACGCAGAGTGGAGGGTGTTACCTGGTGTATAAAGAATCGGCAACCGAATAAAATGGCTAGGAATAAAACCATCTTCTCTGATTTTGTAAGGATCGAAACCAACAATGGCATCTACACAATAAAAGTGGATCATCCTCTTGTACGTAAAGAAACCTGTCGTGTAATCTAGAATGAACTCATGATGATAAGGAGGCACCAAGAAGCCTCTCTTCCAAGTTCCGGTTTCAGAGAAGAAAACTTCCACTGGTATTCGAAAATCATGCCCTGGTTCAAAAAGGGTGCTATAGCAGACCGAGTACCGACAAGAAGAACGCAGCGTAACACTGCCATTTTCTTTATCAAACCTGTAGTGAGGATCATAAATAAAACCAGCCAAGTAAGGACGTACTCTACGAGATGGAGGTGGGAGTTGAACACATTGCTTTGTCCGAGGATTGCAGAGGTAGAGAGTAAGCTCTTTGGAAGGGGGGCTGGCACACAGGATAAGGTCATTATGCCACGCATTCACAGTGATAGGAATTTTCTCTCTTGCATCATAGCCTGGAACAAAACTTAGAGAAAGCTTGTGAGACAGATCGTTAGGATTAATACCGTAATTACGGAGTCTTCTTCTGGAGAACTGAAAGCAATATGCAAACGGAGATTGTTCTTCTTGATATTCATCTTCCTCCCTTGGCCTCTCGCTTTCCTTGGACATCGAGTTACCAATGATTTTGCGAGCAATAAAACGGGAGGCAAAATCGGATTGATATATCAAATCACACCAGAGCTTGCACACACACTTGCATTGAGTGACTGATTCAGCAGATGGTAGTCGGAGGAAAATCTCCAGAAGGAGATCATCTGCTAAACAATAATTAATACAAGGAGAGTTGAGAGCTTGGTCACCCATGTCAGCAAACTGCAGGAAGCCATGTAAACGAGGCAAAGACCATCATTATGAGTCATAACGTACACTAAGAACTCACAAATATATTCATTAGTAGTATAGAAGTGACCGAATATACCTCATCAACATATATGAAAATAAACCATTCACTTATAATCTAACTTTAACCATCTATATATCATGAGATCAGAATATGGCTCGCATAGTTTCTCATAGTGTGTATACTTTTCACAAATAAACAAGCACAATTTATCCAAACAAACAGGTTTATATCTAGTCAAAAGTAAACCTGGTCATTATCAGCATTATACAAAGTAATCACTTTAAAACCGTCTCATTTCATCCTAGAAAATTAGATGATCTTATAGTAAACATTCCGAATTGCAGTGTTTGTTTTTTTTTTTTTTTTGGGTACAAACCAAAATTGCTGCTATAATCATATTGCAGGAAAGAGATTAGTAACGAGGTCAACAAAGAGCCAAAGTGAAAAGCAAGAGTTGACTAGACATGCAAGCATAACATGAGTACTCAATCAGTCTTGTAGACTACTGACCCACCAGCAACACACAATATAATAGTAAAACAACAAACCCAAATAATCATTTTCAATTTATAATACTGAAAACATCATTCATGGAGACTGCGAAAATCTACCAATATTGGGGTGGGAGGCTGAGAATCAAACCCTCAACCTTATGTTTTGGGTAAAAAAAAGCTCTAATCACAAAGTCGATCACGTACCACTTATGTTGAAAGTATGAGCGAAGCCGTCACGAAGTGTCACTGGAATGGGGCTAATAAATTTCCCAATCAGAGAAGGGCACGATTTAAAGCTTAGTTGGATATGTTGTTAAATTGTGGAGTACTCCGTACCTTTTATGTGATTTCAATATGGGGCTAGTTTTGTATTTCACCTTGGAACAAAAAAATGTTAAAAAGAGAAGGGAGTTCGGTAGTTTTGTTGTAGAACACTATTGAGAAAATTGTATCCAACAGTCATCAGTCTCCTCGTATATAATGTTGGACATTTTATCTATTTAATGCAAGCTCTTGACTTTTCCTTTCAAAAAAAAAAAAAGAGTAGGAATAACACTTAAATGTTGAGTTCACACCTCTCATACCCCGATTGCGATTGTACCAAAAAATAATAATAAAAAAAGCCTCTCATATAACCCGATATATGGTATGCCTCGTATCAAACCCTACTAAATCAAAATTAGAATAAAGGTAAAACGTCAAAACAGTTTAGATATGCGTATTTTTCATTTGTTGTTTTAGAAGGAAAATTTTGTTGTGATGATACGAATCCAAATCCCAACCTTTAGGTTGGTGTTATTGTTGAAAATATGTGCTCTAATGGGGGGATATGGGTAAGACGGTCACATAATAGACAAATTATTAAGTACACCTGATAGTACATACTCTTAAGTTTAACTTTAGGTATATATTATGTACCTTGTATACTTTTTTGTGTACCTTCAATAAATTAAAATTATACAATATTTTCATTGTGGTACATAAAAACTTATCAAAGATACACAAAAAGTACATAAAAGTATATTTGAGAGTACGTACTCTCAGGTGTACGCAATAGGTTTTGCACATAATATGGTGTGATAAGACAGGGGCAAGGTTTTAAGATACGCTTGCCCAGTTGCCCTAATATATTAAAAGTTCATCCTTCTCTTAATTTAAAACTTATTGCAATAATGTTTGAAAAAAGAAGGGGAACTCATAGAAATCGAGAAGAGATAAACTTTTTGTTGTTTGATGTGGTGGGACGGGAAACTACAAAGTATATATAACAAGAGTTATTTTTGTGCTATAGAGCCATGTCAAATTGCCAAGTAACCAACAAATTCAGTTTGATAAACTTTGGAATGGGTTAATAACATGTCGGGTTAATAGCAGATATTTATCGGGTTGAATTGGGTTTCGGGCATCAACAAGTCGGGTAAACATCGAGTCAATAACAGGTCGGCTGCTAAAAGGTGTTTAACGGGTCACAACGGGTCTCGGGTCATCAACAGGTCGGGTACACATCAGGTCGGGTCAATAAAAGGTCGGGTTAAAACAGGTTGCGGGTCATTTTCAGGTCGGGTGCAGGTCGAGTTCGGGTTCAATATTATTGGTTGTGGTCGGGTTTTGGTTAAACATCGGTTGTAAACGTCATGTTAAGGTCGGGTTCGGGTTGTAGACATTCGGGTTCAATCGGGTTTAGGGTATTCTTCAGGTCGGGTCTCGATCAAATGTCGGATACCGTTTCTTCGGGTCATCAACATGTCGGATTTCGATTGATTTCGAGTTTGGGTTGGCTTTTGACAGCCCTGAGTATAGTGAATAGGATATAAATAGTAGAAGGGGCAAATGAAACTAAAATTCGAGCAGACAATTCCATGACTTGTTCATGGGCAAGCCATTGTGCTTTACTTAGGGGTGCCCAGATTCCGGTCCGAACCGGGAAAATGGACCGGACCGAGACTGGTTGCATTCGGTCCGGTTCTCGGTCCAAGGATTTCCGACATTCGGTCCATTTTCCGGTCCGGACTGAATGGATCGAAAAATTTTAAAAATTTATTTTTTTTAATATTTTTTAATGTAATTTAACTTTTAAAGTCTTATTTATGTATTAAAAAACTGTCAAAAGTAACTATCTTTGTAAAATAAGGCAAATAAAGTAAATTACTTTACATAATATTTTATATTTTAATGTCATTAAAAATCAATAAAGTCCATTTCGGTCCGGTCCATGTTTTTTCGGTCCGGTCCGATCCTCGGTCCAAATTTTTTGGACTATCCGGTGCCGGTCCGGTCTTGGACCGATAGGCAGCCCTAGCTTTACTCATGATTTAGCACATTTTAGCTATTTATATGTACTTTTCTCAGTTATATGAATTTGATGTGTTGAAATGTTGGTTACCAATTAGTCATAGTGATAAATTGATAGTTCAATTTGTTTTTGATAAGACCGTCTTATGATGAGATGGTTTTAAAGGTGACTCCTAAATATACAACTCGATCAAAATCCGACCCGAATAACCCGTTTGCTAGGTCGCATAGATAAAATTAGGGATATTTCCTTATGTCACCCTGAGCTTTTGCGTTTTTCTTATATTGCCCCTGTGTTTTGCCGACTTTTTTATGTCACCCTGAGGTCTGTGTTTTTGGTCTTTATGAGATTTTTTTGGATGGAAAATTAACACTGTTTAAAA
>CAAKMY010042581.1:4117-21163 GCA_901111285.1 Corrigiola litoralis
ATCAATTGTATGACTTAGCCTAATATAATATATTGTTTAGTCTAATAAGTTTATCATGTCAGCCTAGTACAATAAATTTTTAGCCTAAATAGAAACATCAATTGTATGACTTAGCCTAATTGAATATATTGTTTAGCCTAATAAGTTAATCATGTCAGCCTAATACAATAAAAATTTTAGCCTAAATAGGAACATTAATTGTATGACTTAGCTTAATAGAATATATTGTTTAGCCTAATAATTTAATCATGTCAGCCTAATACATAAACATATTAGCCTAAAACATCAATTTTAATGAAAATACAACGTACATGATAAGTGATGAGAGATTTGCCTACTAAATTAATGAAAATAATATGCAAAAAGTTTCACTAATTTTTTTTATGAAAGATACAGATTAAGAAAGATGAGAGTGAGTGATGTGTGGTGAATGAATATGTGAGATATCATCATAACTGTTAAACTACAATCATGGGCATTCAAAATAAGCATTTACTTCTTCTACTACAAACATGGGCATTCAAATCAAGCATTAACTGTGTCTTGATTTTTTATTTTTTTTCTTTTATTTTCTCAATATGTGAATTTACCTACACTACCCCTTGTTGTACATACAACAAGTTGTATGATTCTTATTGCGACAATCTGTGTTTAGAACTTTCCCATGCCAAATACGCTCGTTTAGGTAGAATGCAAGGGATAGATATATAATCTTTCAAAGCGAGGGAAAATCAGTGTGGATAACTTTCCAACACATGAGACGCTCTTCACCTCATGTCGAAAATTATGTTTCCATATAAGCTCGTGGAGAAATCAACATATAGACTTTTCCACAGTAAAATATTAGTGAAAATGCGCAAAAACATTATATTTCCACGCAAGCATAATAATGAGAAAATCTATATGGAGAACTTTTAAGCGTTAAATAACGCTGCTTTACCACGAGCAAAATGCGAAGTAAATAAGATTTCCGCGCTTTCATATTCGTTGGATAATCTGTACAGAAACCTTTTAGGATCTGAATTATGCTACTTACTTGGATTTTATGTGTTGAAAGTAAAATCACCTTTGTGTAGGGAATCTTGGTGGAAAACTTTGCGGCAAAGCGCGCTCCTTTACCACCGTAAAATGCTTGGAATTGAAAACAATACTTTTCACAATTTGGAATCAAGAGAATATTTGTGTGAAGAATTTGCCTAAACCAATTCACACTCATTTACCACGACAAATGAGTCAAAATTATGCCATCATATTAGGAATATTTTCACTTTAGGTGTCTAATCTATAGTTAAAATTCACTTTGAGTGCCGGTCATTTGGGTATTTTTTATTTAAAATACTTGAAAATTAGTTGTGATTCCATTTGTGTATTTGACCATTACTCCGTAAAAGATAGTGTGCGCCCGTATAATAGACGTGTTTCCTCTTTTTTATTCTTTCCTTCAACATACGAGTCAAAACCACAAACCCAACAACTTATCAGTTCACCTAACATCATGCATCTTGACCCTACTATCACCACCACCTTACCTACTGATCTCATTTCCACAATCTTAATCCATCACCACCAAGTATCATCACCGAATCACTAGATCGGATCTAAGAGAAATGACCCCATCACAACAATCAACACCCACTCCAACACCCTCGACGATGATCACCCTAACGTCACCACCCTCCTTGCGGAAAACTGAACAATTCTCAACTAAATTCAGGTTAATTACCGTACGTAATCCCTACCCGAGTTCAGAGACTAACTGACGTACAACCTTAACTCGCCTCCTTCAGGAATGCCATGCATACCGACGCTCCTTAGACATCGACCTAACCACCCTTCTAGCACAACCCACTACCCTCGAGTGCCACCTCACCACCCTTCTCTACGAGTCCCACGACATCCTCTCTTGTACTACGTATGCAATATAATCCACCTCCCTCTTAGTCGACTCCGTTTTCACCAAGGTCTGCGAGCTCGACATTGCATAGTCTTCCACACTCCTTCGCCTCAACGCGGTCTTCGAAAACAAGATTGTATCAAAGGCGTCAAGGTCACTTTGTGCCGTGTCATTCGGATTAGGACAACATTATCCGGTCCATTCATAAGATAGCTAAGCATCTAAAATGGAATTACACTTAGGCTACGCTTGGTTGGGTGCAGTATAATCAACTTTGTAATGTAATAGAGTTTTTTTTTCTTGAATAGAGTAATGGAGTTTTTTTTAGTTTAAGTAGAAATGGAAATGAGGGTGGAGATCGATAAACAAGGAGGAGATGCGTTTGATTACCTCCACTCATGTAATAGTGATTACATAGATTTCGTTTTTATTTGACTATTACATGAGTTTTGTACCATTAGAACTCTACGCTTGGTGCAATTACTCCCACTCCCTCTTGATTTTTCCATCATTTTTAGCCTAAACTGGGTGACTATAAGAGTGATTACATTATATTCAGCCACAACAAGCCCTTAATGATTAGGTATGTAGTATGTTATATACAAATACCCAAACAATAGACCCAAAAATACCTTTATTCACCAGTTATCTAAAATGGAAAAATTTCTTTACTAATCTATCTATCTATGCTAATACTATTAAAAGGTATTGTAAAGCTAGGATCGCGCCACATCATAATGTAGCTAGGATGCATGATTAAATACTAATGCTTCCATGCCCACGTGGCTAAAAAATGTAAAAACTATTAACATTAGTGCTTAATAATGAGCTAACGAAAAGCCATACAACATAATATGCATTTCTACAATTACTAAGAAATGATAAAAAATGTCCTTCAACCTCATCCCATATTCGCATCAGTGGAACAAAACATTCAACAACCTCACTCAACTACAAGATCCGTTATTCACCATTCTACATGAGAACTATGAACCCCGACCGGAGTAATTCAAGCAACAATATCTAGCTTAGAATTACTTTATAGAACAACCTCATATACTGTATATGAAACTAAGTCATCCACTGCTAACGTGCACAAATCCGACCGAAAACTAGTTTACTAGTGTATATCGTTGGAGTGCCAATAGCCAAACTCATACACTTTTCTGAATAATTCCTCAATGGATGGATCATGGACTTCACTAAAAAGTAAACGCCAAGAACAAACTTCAGCAACATAAAAAGTAGCACCACAAAAAGACACATCCGAAGCTTCTCAGAAATCATCATCACCTCATCATATCATCTGCAAATCTCTCTTTATCTCTCTCGAAAAAGCAGCAGTCTTTACAAAGATAACATAGTGTACAAAGACCAATCATAATAAGTATAAGATGGACCAAAGTATATTAGATGATATAATCAACCGTCTACTAGCAGGAAAAGCCCGACCAGGGAAGCAAGTTGAGCTATCTGAGTCTGAGATCCGTCAACTCTGCTCAACTTCCAAGGACATCTTCTTGAAACAGCCCATTCTTCTTCAACTTGAAGCTCCCATCAAAATCTGTGGTAAAGATTTGTTCTTTTTATGTAAAGTTGATTCATTTGTGTTTTTAGTCGGTTTTACAACTGGGTTTTGCTTTGTTTGTCACCATTTTGTGGGTTTGGATTGTTGGTATGTTTTGTTTGATCACTTTGTGTGATCGGTATCTTATCCGGAAGACGGAGCCATGCTGGCCGAATAAAGGCATATAAATCTGTAACTTGACTTGGGCTTTTGGGGGACTTTAGAAGATTTTGTTTGATCACTTTATCTGATCATTTTCTCATCGGAAAGTCTTGGGAGAGACCCTCTACTTGATAAAAGTAGACGGAGCCATGCTGACCCAATAAAGGCATATATATATGTAACTTGACTTGGGCTTCTAGGGGGCTTAAGAAGATTTAGCTTGCAAGGAGTTCGTCTACTTTTATTATAGAAGGAGATGGTCTTTTCTAAGAATTTGTGTTGTCCCATTTGGGTTTTGGTTGCTTAGGTTGTTCTATTTTGTTTAGTTGGATGGGATTGAATAAGTCCACTTATTAGTATTAGTTCAACTTTAGTCTTATGATCATTGTTTTATCTGTGTTGTTCTTTTAATTGTGTTTAGTTAGTTCATTTTGGGTTCCCTTTGCCTTGAGTTGAAATGCTTGGGTAAGACCGTCCTTGGATAGGAGGGCCGAAGATTTACAGTTTGTTTGGATTGAGGGAAGGGGGACGGACGGATCAATGATCCATTGTTTCGATGCCTAATGCGTGGGGGTAGGGAAGAGACCGAGAAATCAATACTTCATTGTTTGGATGGCTAAAGGTCGAGGGTGAGGAAGGGGAGGGGAGGGAATTAGGGGGATTATTTTCGCTCCTCCATGAACAAACAAATCTTCGTAAAATTGGAGAGATTGAGAGGGAAATCACTTTCCTTTTTCATTCATATACCCACCTTTTCCGTGAATTCCTTCTCCTCCTTTCCTCATTTTCCCTCTATCCGAATGGCATACTTTTCTATCCCCCGCCCTTTCTTTCAGTCCATTTTGGTTATCCAAACACATTGTTAAGGTTTTTGGGTGAGGTTTAAAATTGTAGGTTGAGCTCACCGAAAAGCTAAAGAGCTCACACCATACTATCAGAGGACTGTCTTAGCCAAGTTTTAGTTAAATGGAAAAAATCTTTCATTATCTCATTACAACTCCGTTTAGTTGTGGATGGTAGCAGACTCTGGTTTATAGTTGACCTGTAATGTTTGTGGTCAGTTGTATCTAAAAATGGTGCTTATTTGCGTAATGGAGGAATTACTGGTAAGTTTTTATTTATGTAAAAAGCGATAAGGTTTCTTTTTGTTGTTGTGAGTTTAACCTGTGCTAATTATGCTGAGGTCTGAGCTTCATAGGACCAACTGATCTTTCAGTTTCATTGTCTACCTAGGAAGAAAAATGTTTGGCTTAAAGATGAGTCAAGTTCGTGCTTTTAACATGTGGTTCAATAAGTTAGTCAAAATAGCCTAAATTGTGCTTAATGATATGTCAAGTTTGTTAGTTTGCGTTTCTGATAGTATTTCTGTTCTGAACCTATTTAAATGCGTAGGCAAGATGATCTTAGAGCCTATCTGGTGTCGACCTGCAATGCCATGAAAGTATAAAACACATATCTATGTACAGGAGATGTAGTCCATCAATGTTCATTGTTGACAAATATATGAAACCATGAAATTTCCCATGATCAGGCATCATAATGTCAAGCATTTTTTTTCATGCAATTGAAGATGTTTGTCATTCCACTTTGGGTTTCGCTGTCTTGGCATTTTAAATAGTCAATTATCCTGGATAACTTCCTAGCATTGTCATTTGGTCTGTGTTGCTATTTCATTTAATTAAAAATAGAAAGTTAGAGATGTATACGGGCATGAAGACTCAGTGCCCTTTTGTGGCAAGTCTTAGATTATGCATTCTGATTGTAGGCTCTTTATCATGAGAATTGATCTTGAAGGGCTTGCTGCCTCTTTCGTGTATTTGTGAGCCGCATTGGTTTTATTTTCTGTTCAATGTATACTTTTTTGGTAAAGACTTGTTTGTACATTACGATAAGGCAGATAGATGACGACGTGGAACCTTCTACTACTAAGAAAAGAATGCTTATCACAGTATACTTTATACGGTTGTAATTGTAGATTGGATCATCATTCTAGTGTATTGCTTGAATGTTCTTGAATAAATAATCCTGTCTCGCTTTTATTGCTAGTTAAAATGGTTGCTTTCATGATATATTATAGCCCATTTTCCAGGAGGCACATGAGACATGTTCCATAGCTTTGGCATTCGTTCTTGTGTCCAAGCCGCAATCACTACCTTGTTTCTGTTTTGTGTGTGTGAATGCGTAACTTTCGTGTGCATGTGCACCCTGTGCTCATTTTGTGTTTGACTTGAAATGCTCGCCTTTTTTAACTTCTACACTGTAGTTATTGGATGCTAAAAGAATACCATGTCTCATCTTTGTGGTTCATACTATTGGAAGGCTGTCTGTGACTAGAATTTGTGGCTTATGTTTATCAGTCACATTGTTGGCAAACTGGTGATGCTTTGTCTTGTATGTGGTAATTGCAATAATTTCTGTTTCCTTTTTTTTTTCATATCAGTGCTTGTTTGCGTTTAGTATGTTTTCATGGTTGGCTTCGCCATCTGAAAGCTTATATGTTCACCGTTTGGAAAATGATTTCTGCCATGCTTATGTCAATTTGGTTTGTATTATTTGTAGCATTTTTTTATTTTTTATTTTTTTATCTTCACGACTGGTTAACTGATTAGTCTATCTGGTGTCCGTCTTCAAATCTTTGAGTGATATGGTTGCTCATATAGGGCAAGCTTGTTGCTTGATTTTTCCAAAACCCCTTCAGTTCCCCAAGAATGAAAAAGGGAAAGAAACAAAATTGAGCTAATGTGTTAAACTAAGATATGAAGATCTGCGAATCAACCACACTTCACTTTTATTTTTAACTGTGTTGTTTTGTGGGTTTGTTGCTTCAAAACTTAAAATTTAAGTGGTTTGTTCTCAACTTCTCAGGCTCACTCTCCTTCCCTTTTCTCTCCTTTCCTTTTTGTTACAAGGTTCCTAAGAGACTGGTGATGGGATAGGAAAAAGAAATAAAGAGATGAACCAAACAACAGCGAGGGTTGGGGAGTGGTTTAACATGGGTCTTATTGAAGTTAATATGCATGTTTGTACTTTTATGTACCTAATGCACCCCAGGTCTGCCTCCTATTATAATACTACATACCCCTTGTATTATACTATTATGCATCAACCATATTCACCAATGTTAAAAGTCATATTCATCAAAAGCAAATATATTTTGCTTAGCCATCATTAATAATGTATAATGTAATTTAGAAATTAATCCCACCATAACATACAAAATCACCAAGTATAAATATATTATCATCTAGTAATATAATTTACTTATTCACCAACTTTAATATGCAAATTCAGCATTTATACCATGTATATTTATCCCGGTGCATGGAGCATCATACTTGGGGCGTATGATATAAATTTGCAGCTTGAGCCGGACTTACTTTGTGACCTATTTTTACAAGTTTTAATCCCTGTGTGTTTTTCAGAGCTTTTTATGAGATCTCTATTACTCCGACACTCCCTTTTTCAAAGGATCCCTGTGTCGGACACGACACTCCCCCAACATGACACTTGAGTCGCATGATTTATAGCAGTTCACGTTATACATGCTCCTTATTTTGAGTGTCCCATCCTCGACTCGTGTCAGACATTCTTGGACAAGTCTGAGTATCATAGTTTGAGATAGCAATTGTATTTTTAGTTTTTAACACATACAACATTTTTCTCATTGGACTGTGCTTGATTGCTTTTGTGAAGATATACTGAAAAATGGTTGATTTTATAAAAATGTTCATATCAGGCTGTAACTGATATTTTGGGTCATTTTGAAATAGAAAATATGAGTGTCTATTATGTGCTGACAGCGTACCTTGCATGTGATGTCAGGTGATATACATGGTCAATATTATGATCTTCTAAGACTTTTTGAGTACGGGGGATTTCCTCCTCAAGGGAATTACTTATTTTTGGGTGATTATGTTGACAGAGGCAAACAAAGCCTGGAGACAATATGCCTTCTACTTGCTTACAAGATAAAGTATCCTGATAACTTTTTCCTCTTGAGGGGAAACCATGAGTGTGCTTCAATAAATCGTATATATGGATTCTATGATGAATGCAAGAGAAGATTTAACGTCAAGTTATGGAAAGTCTTCACCGAATGTTTTAACTGCCTACCAGTTGCAGCCCTGATCGATGATAAAATTTTGTGCATGCATGGAGGCCTCTCACCTGACTTGCAAAATTTGGACCAGATCAGAAATTTGCAGCGTCCTGCTGATGTGCCTGATTCAGGTTTGCTTTGTGACCTGCTGTGGTCAGATCCAAGCAAAGATGTTAAGGGCTGGGGTATGAATGATAGGGGAGTTTCATTTACATTTGGTGCTGACAAGGTGACCGAGTGTCTTCAGAATCTTGATTTAGATCTCATCTGTCGTGCACATCAGGTTTTATGCCATATATACACTTCTGTTTGATTTTGCATCCTTTGTGCTTGTGAATTGTGATGGGATTGCTGGAGGCTACTTTTTTTTTTGGGCCTGGGAGTTGTTTGTGTGTGTGTGTGGGGGGGGGGGGGGGGGGGGAATTATGGGGATGTTGGTGAACCAATAACCATACATCCTTTAGCAAGCTGATAGGTCTCTGCTTTTTAAGTTTACTTTACTTTGAAGGGCCTTTCTAGTTTACTTGAACTATTGAGTCTGTTTTTCTTTTCTTCTTTGTACTGTGCATTAAGCATGCGCCTTTGAAAACTTGTTCTGTTTCTAGTAGCGATAAATGATATTATCTTTCTTGTCCAGGTGGTAGAGGATGGATACGAATTTTTTGCTGATCGACAGCTAGTAACTATATTTTCAGCTCCTAATTATTGTGGTGAGTTTGATAACGCTGGGGCTATGATGAGTGTGGATGAGACCCTAATGTGCTCGTTCCAGATACTAAAGCCTGCAGAAAAAAAGTTTAAGTTCTTTGGTAGTAGTACCCCTAAGCCCGGTAACGGAGTCAACCTTCTTGGGAGCACTACAACAATGAAGCCTGGAACTCTGCCTCCCGGAGTCAAGGTACTTTTTAGCTTCAAATTATCATGCATAAATTGAAGTGGTAGAGCAAGGAGCCTCTTGTTTGATTTGGAAACTTCAAATTTCTCCTTAATGATCCTCTGCATAAAAATCTTTTCTCTTTCTTTTTGTTCACTGTTGAACTTTATGTTTCACTCTGCCCCATCGATTTGGACTTCATTGAAATAGGGACCTTGATGATGAAGTGGTTATAGACGTTATAGTTCTTATCTTTCTGGGGCTGATTTAACTTTAATTAGCTAAATGGGTAGTCAGTCAAACACCACTTTGGAAAAAAAAAAGCCAAAATTGGGTTCGAGTCTCTCCCTATGTCGAAAGCTGTTTGATTAAACTTTCTACAAAGCTGCACTTTGAAGCTTCCTGTTGAAATGACACCCTGGTTGCAGAATAGCAGTAAAACAAAGTACTTTGAAACATGCAAGTTCACCTTCTATCCGTGTGGAACCATTTATGGACAATTATGCATGCTAGTGCTGTAATTGTAAAATATGGCAATGGCTTATGGGATACTCCCACTGTCCTATGTCATTATTGCTAACCGAACCTTGAGGAGGAGGACAAAAGGGAGGGGGGGGGGTGAATGGGTTTATGGTTTTACTACAGAAGTTTGTTGATACCCAGGAGTCCCATGTGGAAGAGCAATAGGGCCCACCCAATTAAGACTTCCAATAAAAGACATGAGAAGAAATCAGGTCGTAGATTCCTTATAGTTAAGTTTTGGTTGACAAATTGAAGAATATAGTTGCTAAAAGGAAAGGGTTTGTAATCATATGCTTCACAAAATTATATATGTTGATTTACCCTTTGTAGGACAACACATGACCACAAGTTAATCTTCATAGTGATATTTTTTTTTTAAAGTTAATATTTAAATGTACTTTTAAATTTGGACATAACAATATAGATTTATCATTATTCACTAATGTGATCAAGAGAAATTAACGGTCAAAGTGTTCAAGAGAAACGGAGGTAGTAAAAATCTTTCAAAAAGAGTGAACACAGGGATGGGGTAGGAGGATCAACTTGTATACGAGGTGTCATATTTCGATGTACTTGGGTCAGGTGCTTTAAGAGCAAAAATGTCGCTGCAGCTTCTACAATTTTAGCTGTTAAATGAAATCTTTGCCGTGCCCGGGAAGAAAGAAGGTAGAAACTGAATTCAACTCAAGAAACTTTTGGAGCCTTGCCTAACACTAGTGCAAGAAGGAGACAAGACCTTCTATCTCAGAGGTAAACGCGCTGTGTTATATCCTAAGGTCCAGGCTTGGAAATGTCTTCACATTTTAACAACCAATTTCAGAACCTGTGATTACAAGTCAATCCAATTATTTAGCAAGAACACTGAGGAAGAAAATATAAGGAAAGTTTTTTATTTCTACATTCACAATAAGTTCTACTCAGCAATTATGTCTCCACTGTAGATGTGAGAATTCTTGGTGTACAATGACCTGTTTGTGCTGGCATTTGGAACCGGCATTTCTGCTTGGGTGATATGTACAAAATAGCGGTTAGTTGTCATGTTTGACCAAAAGATGATTATACGAATAGTCAATTCACAAGGACAAGGTAAAATCTAAGCTTGCGTGTCTTGTCTTGTGTATTTTAACTATTCCTTTGTGTGGGGGAGCGGAAGACGGTGGTTCATGGTTGCACTATGACTAACAGTAATAGAGTTTGAAATTTATTAGCTTTGGCTCTTCTCTTACAACGCACTTACTAATACCATAAATATTTTTTGGCTTTGAACCGGAGGGGGGGGGGGGGGGGGGATCAGAGGGAAGGGGAAGGGAGAGAGAGAGGAATTTAAATCCTTTGTTTGGATAGCAACTAGTTTGAAGTCCACATGATGCATGGGTTGAGTGATAGTATTTTGTATTCCATACTCAAGATTTGTCAAGTTCTACAATGGCTACAAGAATAGTCTAGCCATGATATTAGATAGATTTATAACCATTGGTTTCGATTGTTGTGAATGCTTAAGATGAAATAATTTCAGTGGCTAGTTGGCTACAATAAATTTGAACCCATTGTGGAATTAGTCAACCATACACAACTAATAGTTTACACTTTTCTTTATACGGAGTATTATAATTTTGATGGATATCCTTTCATTTGATTGGAAAATTTTATAGATGGCTATAAAGATTCGAGTGAAAGTATCTTATAAATTATATACTTACATATTTTTAAAGACTACATTAAATTGCTACCTCAAAGGACTATATTATATTGATAATTTAATATATCCTCTTTACCATGCAATTCTGACTTATGAGTCTGTACCCAGCATTCAAAAAGGTTTGAGGTGCACCAAGGTAACAAGGTCTTCGGAGCCTCAGGCCAAGCATAGAGCGAAGGCGCTCACCTTATCAAAATTAGGCACAAAAAATTCAAAAATAAGAAGTGTAGGATTAAAACAAGGAAAAATTGACAAAAATAACCCAACCTTTGGCTCGTCTTACAAAAATAATCCCACCCTTCTCAGTCCAGCTCATTATTCACTCTTTACCCAACCTCACAACCACTCACCAAACACCAGTCACCACCCTCCTCCTTCTCTCAACCCACCATACCTTGCTCGCCTAACCCTAGATCCATCGTCACAAACACTCACCTAAAAGCCCTCATAAAAACAAAAAAAAGACGGTTCTACTCTCATTCATACCAACCCCAGCCACCATGGGAATCTTGGAGACTTCTCCTCGACGACCTTGGCGGCGGCTTCACGATAGGCGCAGTTGGTGTGTACGTCTTCCACTTCATCCGTGGTTTCATCAACTCCCCAAAAGGCGAAAAGTTCCCCGAGTGAGGGGACTAGGATTATGTTGAATAAGATTGCGGCTTCACCGGTGGGGGCTATCTATGAGGATTCTACGTTTCCGGGGCATGGACAACACCTCACAAAGACTAGTTTTGGTGGTGTTTGGTTGTGGGGGTTACAAGGGTGGACGAAGGGTGGGAGGAGAAAAAAAGGGAGAGGAAAAGGGGGTATTTTCGTATTTTAAATTTTCCTTAAAACAAAGATTCTTTAAGCCATAAGATCTTAGGATTCTAATAGAATCATTCTATTGCTTCTATGAGATTATAGCCCGAACTACTGCCTAGTTTATGCAATTCTTTGTGGTTGGATGAAATGCAATTTGACAAGTTATGAATCCTTTCTATCACATGCATCCCATACGAATGGAAAATGTGTCTGCTATACTTCCAAGCTATGTTGGAAGTTGCATGTATAGATCTAGGGCACTTGTAAATTGTGATAAGCTTGGAGAGATCTTTTTTTTTAGGTTATAAATTGTTAACGAAATTATTGTTCTTGTGCTTATGTTTATATGTTGCAATGTTAAGTGTTAATGTTTCGGCTGACTCTCTTCAATTTTCATGCAGTCATACATTCCCTGGCCCTAAACCATGATCGCCTGAAGAACTGATGGAGGTTTCTGGCTTGTCCCACGCATTCGTTGCAATCATAATACTAAGAATAGTTGGTTGACTACAGAAGGGAAGATCTTTTAACGCGAGGGTATTTGGTAGGAAGTAGAAGTTTGGGTTTGTCATTTGTGGAAGAAGGGTTATTGCGTTTTCCCTTGTTCCTTGCACAGTTGTGCATGTGATAGCTGCGTCTACAACTTGTATGTGTACTCTATGTAAAGTCTCATCTGTGATTGTAATTATGTCCCGGAACTTGATATCATAACCATAATTAACCCAAATACAAATGTAAGGAGACTTAATTTTACTCGTTCATATAATTAGTAAGCAAGTTCTACATTATGGCTTTTATGCTCATTGATTAGTCGTTCTACTACTTCTGTCACTGGTAAACACACCGAGTTGACTTAATTACCGGCTGCTCCTACTCCCCCCCTCCCTACTGCCAATGCGGGAGAGGGGGTGTCGTTGGAGAGCGCAGGAAAGAGGAAGGGGAGGTAAAATCATACCATCACGAAAGTAATCTGAGTAGAGATATGAAACTAGTCTACTTGCAAGGGTCGGCTTAACTTGGGCAAGGAACTAAGACAAAGGCTAAGTGGAGGTTTGGAGTACAAATAAATAGTTATTTTAGGTGTTGACTTCAGCTAAGCTATACAGCTAGTATAATTTTTATGACGCATCAACCATTTTCCTACTGAATGATTATGCTCTAGTTAGCTAGTATAATTTTTTAAATTGACGTTCTCGGGGGAGTGCGTTGATTGATTGTGCTGATGCATGATTTGAGCTCGAAGATGGGTTAAAATAAGTAGTGCTACAATAAAATATCAGGACGAAGTACCTAAATCGGCTAAATGGCTACCATAATGCTTCTAGGGCAGTTGGCAATAATTGTCAAAATCACCATTAGTTATTAATATAAATCGTACATAATTAGTTTGAAACTATTTTTTGAAATTAAAATTTACCTTTTTAATTATATTTGTTATACACAAATTGATTCATGTGTTAACATACTAGACTTGAAGATACATAGGAAAGAATGCTCAGTACTGTATTTATCCTTCCGTCCTTAAATCTATACTATGAAATTATTTTTTCCTTGGAATGAAAATAAAATGTAAAAATGCTAGAATACTTTTTTGGTAGTGGCAATAATTAAATAAACACAACTATTTATAAAAAATGTCTATCTTTAAAATATGTCTATGTTTAATGGCATAACCTTAACTTGAGTTAATAATGTCACTTTTTTATAAATGTTGTAGAATTTTTAGCCAAATATTAGTTTTTTAGAAGATGTTCAACTTTAATCTAACAATAAATAATTTAATACAAAATTTTGTAGCAAACTAAAATGTACTTTGTACTTAACTTCTCTAGCTAACCAATCAAACAAGTCAAACATCTAATTTCAAACAGTAATCATAAATTTAGCTTGAAACCAGGTTTGCTGAATATGTATTTTTCTGTTGTTTTTTTAAGTGGGGGAAAACGAAATAATGGCCCTAGAATGACATTTATGGTCGGTTTGGCCATACCTGGTGCACTCGTTGCTGAATACGTACACTTGCCACTTTGCCAGTGACTGTGAACATGCATTTCCTTGTCCACTGGGACCCGTTATTGGTCCTCCAAGTCCTTCGCTAGCATATCAACCAAAATTATGAGTCAATTGATGTCATTCTTAATTTCTTACGGAGTATGGATTGAAAATTTCAACTTTTGCTAGCTGGTTTGAATAAGCTCATTACCGTGGATCGTGAGATCAGAAATGTCATGAAAGGCGAATGTGGTGATTTTCTTATTCGTCGTAAACCGAGTCTAAAAAGAAAGATAATTAGATGATAGAGACATGTTAATATTACTAATTTGGTAACTGTGATTTTCACACTTCTTTTCTTAGCCTTTACAAATCAATTCTTGTATCATGGACCTAAATCTATAATATATCATGTGTATCGTGAAGCTAACGCTTGTGCGGATTGGCTTGCGAACATGGAGGTTATTCAACCGGAGAGTCTAGTGATTTTAGATACTCCACCACAATTGTTGTTTGAAGATTGTTGTTGTCCTTCTAGGCTTAAAATAGTACCTAGTTAGTTAGTTTGTTTGGGGTTTCCCCCCTCTTCTATTTACCAAAAAAAAAAAATCATGAACTTGAAGGACAAAATAGTAGTTTTAGATTTTCTTCTCTAAATTACGAATTGATAAATTGTTATATATTTAACCCCTTGATGCATCATGCACCATATTATAACAGGACATATTTACATAAATCAATACAACTTATATGTCCACAACCCTAATACAGTTATTATAATTTGTACATTCATGCACTATATGGTTCATATTTACTATTCATATATAACATATTTATCAAGTGTTATCAATTACATATCACCAACCAAAATAAATATATTCACCATCAATAATATATTTATTCATCAATTTACGCCTTTCTCACTCCTCTCTCCCCAAAACTTGGCCGCTCAACCACGACTTGTTAAAATAATATAGCTCTAAATATATTTGCCAATAGTTTGGCTTATATTTGTGGTGTTGGCTTGAGAAACAACGATATGGAGTATACTTTAATGTTTTGCATAAAGACAGTAGGCAAAAAAGTGTCCCCTGACACTCATGAAAGTGCATGAATAACCAAATTATCGGGTGAGACGTTTTCCTTTATGCTCATCTTGGCTAGCAGCCATTGTGAGTATGCGGTTCCATCCATGAGGGTCTTAGTTCACTAAGGGTCACCTAAAACTACTCTTCCTAAACAAGGGTTATGCAATGTAGGACATTAAATAATGATGCATAAATAAGAAAGTAAAACATTTTTAATAAATCAATTAATGACTATTTCAAGTCTTACTCTCCTTTGTAACTTTAAGATGTAAAGTTACTAGAAAGTCTTCAACAGAGTCACCAGTGTGTGCGCCCTCGCAGCGAGGCGGATTTGCATTCTTTTCCCCCGCGCAGGTGGCGGATATGGGAGGAAAGCACCTCGAAGACGCTCGAGAACCACTACATAGGAGCAAGATCTAGAAAACCTAAGGGCACTAAACTAGTCCTTTGATTTTCAGGTTCACGTAGTAATCAAGTCACAAAAAGCGGATTGTGGAGCTGGACAACTCGACTGACATGATGTGTCAATGCAGAAATAAAAGCATGGATGTCCCGGCTGGCATCACATGAGGCGATGCTGCAGACCTGGCTTGCGTCGTTCTCAATGGCGCCTAAGGGCAAGGTGGCGCCACCCTGAACAACGTCAGGCTTTTGTTATTGGAAAGACATATATCATTGAGGGTTACACGTGTCCCGGTATACTTTGTGTGCCTTTTAATTTGTTATGTACATTAAATAAAGTCACCATTGAGAGCTTGTGCGTGCCTCGGAAAACGCTTATGACCCAAGAAGGTACATCATGAGATGTAGATTCACGATGGGAGCTTGCTGCCACGATCTGAGCACCCCTTGGATGACTTATATGATATGCGTACCATATGGTCAGATTCGAGCGCAAAATTAACCAAATAGGACATCGGTAAGATATACTCTGTTTGCTGATTGAATTTCTTTACTAAAAGCCTTAATTCGTCACAGTCATTATATTCATGCAATAATGTCACGTAAAAAATTGATGTTCACACCCTAATCATATTTAGACCTAAACAATTTTATTAATAGTAAGTCTAAAAGTGATCACTTGAACATGCATGCAACAATATTAATAATCAGAGTTAAGCACATAAACCGTATTTTAAGCATAAAGCAGTAAACATTGAAAAGGCCTTCAGGAGACATATTGTAGTGTGGTACTCCTTGATCTC
This sequence comes from Corrigiola litoralis, assembly GCA_901111285.1. NCBI lineage: Eukaryota > Viridiplantae > Streptophyta > Magnoliopsida > Caryophyllales > Caryophyllaceae > Corrigiola > Corrigiola litoralis. Next base: position 20,027 of record CAAKMY010042581.1, read on the forward strand.
CCTTTGATGTGAACGATCTCGCTTGATCTTTCAATTTGTTACCGCGTCTGTATATATCTGATTTATTTATGTATGTTTGTGTATTTATGATGAAAGCCCTAAGTGTTCATAAGACTAAACAATTATCTTAAGGAGTGTTTGAATGCTCAAGTTTCAATGTTCTTTTAAGACTTCAAATGATTTTTTCTAGAGAAATCTGTATGTAGGGATTTATGATTCAGAGGTAGGGAGTGTCAATGCTCTTAATACTTATCCCGACAGACTGCTAAAGACCAAAAACCCGAATTATGATGTGAGGGGGTCAGTCTTTATAGGATGAGGAAAGCAGGATATTGAGCTCAGCCTAGACATGAGAGTCATGGTTAGCACCACTGTCCATGGCGCTTAAGGACTCTAACGCCACTATAGGTGGGGTTGAACCAAAACTATTCCTGGTTAGAACGCTTCCTCGTGTTGAGCTCAGATTAGTCAGTTTTGTTGTTTCTAATATTTTGGATATACAATTATGCCTGAAACTTTAGAAAGTGTTAAAAAATTTCAACTATCTGATATTGTAAAGTGATCAAGTTTCCAAAAGAGTGAAATTGACCAGGTCTTGTGCTTATTTGTCAACAGTATCTCAACAGGAAGCTTATAGTAATTACTCCAAAATATTATCACGGGTAAAAACAATTTGGCGTATTAGGATCTTTGGGCTCTATTACCCAAACAATGATAAACCGACGTACTGGGTCAAGGCCTATAGGGGCGCCACCCATAGTACTAAACTTTCGACAACATCATTCGGTTTCTCTTGGAAAATAAACAACAAGTTTTCTTTGAACTAAAAAACAACTAATTGTGGTTTATCAAAAGTAAAATACCCTGAGGTTTCGGAATTTTGTGAATTTTCAAATTAGTTCAGTGAAAGTCGAATTTTTTGCCTTAGCATCAGTTTTTTCTCTAAATCAACCGTTTTGTTTTTATTTACTCCCAAAATCAAAAATAGTGCTTATCCTTAATCTTCACCTCGCCAAATTAATTAACGAACTAAATTAAACTTTTTTCCTTAAGCTAACTACATTTCCATTGAACTCCTCAATTTTTACCAATGTTACCTCTTTCACTGCCTTACTGTAAGGACCCCAAAATTTGGTG